>JAGDQP010000674.1:0-136127 GCA_022664845.1 Lepisma saccharinum
TATATTAAAATTTAACTTTCAGAAATACATTATATTCTTGTTCTATTAAATTTAATAAATAAAGGTGTTCACTAAGTCAGTTATGCTGTAGTTTAGTGTGCGGTTAGATTTTAATAAGATCTACAGGACGGGTAATGCTATAAACGTAGTCATAGAATTCATTCAATCAATCAATAAGAAACTTGTATCAACAAGGTCTTCTCAGCAAGATAACAATTAAAGAATAGAATTAATTTATGTGACACCGAGAAAGCGGACTGCATAAAAAATTATATTCAGAGAGAGAGATTATGATGCTCACATAAATGAACGCGACTGAAGTTGACGACCATGGAAGCTTTTGGAAACAAATGTAATACAGTAAAACCGATTATCCGAACTAATTTGCACCAGCTGTATAGTTCGGATATTCAGTCGTTCGGATGATCGAACATAGAAGCCACAGAGTGTACAAAGGTTTCTCCAAGGCAATATTACCATTACAATGCAGTATGGTATGTACACACAAAATACAATACTTTATAGAAAATACATCGTAACTTGTGAAGTAATCGCTGATTTTTGTTGTTGTTTGAACGTAGATCTCCCATTTCTAGCAGCGAGATCTCTAATTTCCTTCAGCAGGAGAAGCTGAGTGGAGCAGCATTCAGGTAGTTGTTCATACTACATCACCTGTGTTAACAAATTAAAATGTTATTTCCTTCATTGTGATTCCTTAGGACAAGATTACGCGCATCCCCTTGAAAGGCTGCAACCAACATGACAGAAATGTTGGTTGGAATGCCTATGTTGACAAGTATGTTAAATGAATGTAAATCAGAAACAATTGGTGAACTGTTACTTACGATTTGTCAGACTTTTTATTACTTGATTCACATAAATAGATATGAGGTATTTGGATAACGGATATGCATATGGACATGAGTAAAATTAGTGATTACACTGATTACACTGCGAATCGACAAAAGTTCTTAAATTTGAACCCGAATCGTAAATTTTATTATTAACTAAAAAAAAAAAAAAAGGCTCAGATTTATTTGTAGTGATCGCTTCTCTAGTCACCATTATGGATTATAATTCACCATTTGGCTGGTAACACTGAGAAAAAGTTGTAGGTGTAATCGGCGTCGTTCATTTCCTTGTTCTTTTGACGTGTGGAGCTCCAGACAATAATCATTTTGGTTGCTATAGAAACGCTATATTGGAGAAGGAAAACAAGATATAACATAATGGTAATTGGCACACTGGGAGATTAAGAGCAATGGGAAACTAGAGTGCATTTAGTGTGATGCACAGGAAGGAAGAGAAAAAGGCAATTCAATTTATTCATTTGTTGTTGTTTCAAAATAACCCAACAGTTTTCACCACCCACAATTGCAACCTAGTTTCCCGACGAGACTTTTCTTAGAAAATAAAAAGTGTTTCAATTATGTATAAGCGAATATTACTCCTAACAAAGAAAATAAAAGAATGAGGAACTAGGAAATAAATTGTGTAGAACATAGGAAAATATTACTTAATTGATTATATAGAGAAGAAGATAAATTGCTATGTAACTTAGAATCACAAATAATAATTGGGAAGCGACTTTCATCAGATTTGTTTCCTAACCTGACAAAATTTGAAGAAATAAGTGCATGCACACATAACAGTACAGTACTAAGTTGATCCAAAATGTAAAAGAATAAAGCATGCTTGTAGAATCAGGAAAAAAAGTAAAATATAGTAGAAATTCTCCATGAATTTTGTTTGCTTAGCCAAGTGCATCTCGCTTTCCTTGCAAATAGTCACGGTTACAGTTCCCTGTGGGCCTTCTAATTTAAGTGTTGACTCAGTATTCGGATGCCATTTGTAAAATAACTAGCGGACTCTGGTCTGAAGTGTGTATTTATGTAGTGCGGAAACGGTACAAACAGTTTATTTGTGTGTGTATGTGTGTCAGCACAACATTTTTTTTAGCCCTGACTCACTTGTCAGTGATTAAGGTTAGTATAAAGCAATGATCTCTGAAGCTAGATGGCAGCACTATCTCTGTATGCCTCTAACGTATTTTTTTCGTTGCACGAAATTGCAATTCTGCTCCCACAAACTCAACTCTAGAGAGCTCAAATTTCAGAGATAAAAAATCATAACCATTGCAAAAGTGCAGATTTTTTCTTTTTTTGTTTGTTGTTGGAAGAGCTTCATTGTTAGGTTTGGATATTCACTACAAAATTGAAGCTATTCAAACAAGGAACAACAAAAGAAAATCGGCACGGATAGAACTCTTGGAATGGTTATGAACTTTCTTCTCTGAAAGTTTGAACTCTCTAGGCTTGAATTTCTAGGAGCAGCATTGAAATTACGTGCAACGATAAAAATATATTAGAGGCATACGGAGGTGCACAATTAATCACCACGCCTGTTTTGGCCATATCGAAATGGAACTAGCTGTATCCAAAATTGTAGGTACTACTCTATCACCTATTTGTACCTTTATCAAAGACCGATTGTCATCTGTTTCAAAGTTAGTATAAGTTCGTTGTGGGTTTTCTGTTTTTCCAGAAACATCCACAGGGTTGGACCAACTTGCGTGTATTGTTGTACTTATTTTATTCGCCCGCTCGCCTGCTGATGAGACGGGCGACTTCACAAGTTTCCCTGATTATTTTCCTTTTTGGTTTTATTATGCCAACAAACATGTGAATTGTGTCCAGGCTTAAAACAGTAGACTTGTAGGTATTACAGAACAAACAGTAATTGTACCCCTTGTATCATTTTGTTTGCCATTGTTGTTCTTATTTTCGTCTTGGACATCCGACTGTTGGTTATTATATTTGTCTTTGTTATAATTATTTTTGCCCTCATTTTTATAATGCGATTTATATGAAGCATTTTTGGCTATAGTAAGTGACAATTCCGCTAATTTATTTGTAATATTCTCCAAATTGGATTGAGGGTTAACATTTTGACTAGGTTGTGATTTTAGTTGTTCAGTTTGGTAGGCAGAGGTATCGATAACATATTGTGTAGGAAGATGGCCAGGTGCTCTTGGTTGTGAATCAGAGGTTGTGGCATGGTTTGGTTGGATTCATTTATTTTGCTCTGGGGGATTGGATTTTGTTGATAGGTTTGACACATGGGATCATATCCGGGGGGTTCTGGTTCCCCTTTTGAAAAGTCAATTATGGATTCTTGTGTTGTCCATGGAGGTATAATGTTTGGGTACTTGAACATTGTTGGTTAGGATTGTGAGAATATGTTGGATAATTTATTTGTTGTCTTGAATATTGCTGGTAAGACAAATTTTGAATTTTTTGATTTTTCAAATTAAAACTTAAATTTTGAGGTAAGGTTTGAATCCTATAAGGATTGTGGATATTTTGGCTTTGAGTTTTTAACTCCTCCATTGTTTGGAAAGCCTGCACCTTTTCCACGTAATCTCTTTTTCTCATCAGATCTTGAGATTTTTCTAGGGTCTGAAGTTTTGCTTGCAGTTCGTGAACGGTTTGATAGGTTTCTAACGCAATCTTCTTGAGAAGATTCCTTTGCAATCCTAACGACAAGTAATGCACTTTGGCCTCTTCCGTGCATTTCGGAAGGTTGTGCCGTATGGCTCTCAACTTTCGTAGAAAGTAGGCATCTACATTTTCCTCAGGGTATAGAAAAGATTGATCTCCATCTCAGCTTATATTATGGCAGTCGAGGACGACTACGGTTAACCAATTTTTCCTTAAGTTGATCATAAGTTAATGCTTCTAACTGATTTAGGGATTGCAATTGAAATATTAAATCAAGAGCAACATCTTGCAGATACATTGGGAGTATCTCGACTTTTTTCTCATTTGTCCACCCGTGCAAATTAGTTAGATGTTCAAAGATCATGAAGAAACGATCGGGATCTTCATTGACTGTTCCCGAGTACTTGGCTAGGTGTGGCAGATTGAATGATGGTTTTCTTGCCATTTCGTCTTCTTCAAAATTATTTTCTATACTTGAAATATCTCGTCCTGTCTTTTTTCCGGAACAGGTTACAGGCATTTACTCATTAAATAAATATGTTTATATACTCTTTTGTTGGAAGAAAAAAAAACGATTGACACCTGATACAATTTAAAGAAACATACCATGGATTCGTTCTTGGTTCCGTCCTATTGCTGTCTCCTGATGAAAAAATCCAATTTTCCTTGTGGGCTGCAGTCTTCTTTTCTTTAGGGTGGGAAAGTCCATTAATGTTTTCCAGGGGATGGGTTTTCTTCTTTTCTTGGGGTATATATCCAATTGGGAAATGTGGGCGTTTTTTTTTCAGATGTTCACTTTTCACAAAATGGTTTAATGTTGGTATTTGTCATGTATAACTGTCACTGTAACACTTTGTTGAACACTTATCGTTTATACTTCGAAATATTTCACTTTTGGTTTGTCGGTTTTATTTGTTTGCTCTAAAAACCACTTCTATAAGAGTGTTCTTATATAACTCGAGCGTCTATCTCCACGTAATGTCGTGATAGAATTTGTAACTACTTTATAGACCCGAGCGATCCACCACGTAATGATTAATTGTGTTTGGGTTTTATAAAACCTGTTGTAGCAGTACTGTTAGCGAAAAGTTTGTATATGACATGGTGGCACAGTTTTTAGATATACGTTTGAATTAGTTAGAGTTTGTATGACCAAGGATTGTTTATTATAGTGGCTAATTTATGAAATAATAGAGCAACACTTATTGATGTTTTTACTGACACCAATTTTATTATAAAAAGCTTTAATTTTATTATAACATATTTATTATAACATACAATGACTTTACAGTTATTAAAAAGAGTGTTTTGAACTCGGGCTTTGTAAAGACTTGACTTGTGGATTATCTTTATTGTAGCGATATTTTTGACTTTGGGATTTTGGGGTGGAAAGTGTTTAGAGCACGGATACTAACGTTAGTTTAAGTTAGCAAGGTTTGGGTATATTGACTTTAGTTTAAGTCGGGGGTTAGGAAAGAGTCCTGACTTCAGTTTAAGTTAGGGAGGAAGAGGTGACCACTTTTTGGAGCGAATAAGTGATACTTTTAAGGTTCTTGACTGGCCTTTCATGTTGTATTTTGGTAGGCGTATTTCCACTGTTTCCAAGCTTTACCGCTTGGTGTTAGTGTCGTCTGCTTCTTGGGTTTGTTTTTATTGTGGCAATGTAAACATACTGATTCAATGATCCACTTCCCATTACAATATATTCTTCATTATTCAGATTTCTTTCGCCAGTTTGTCAACGCCTGGAGTCGATGGTAAAAATCACGGGATGCTGACTCAAAAAAATAATGGAGCCTTGTTTTCAGCTTCATGTCGTTGTTGAAGAAAACGCCTCGCAGACTGTTGGACAGCGACCAAAAAAGGTCGTAATTAACGGTACTACATCAGGAGAATACGGTGGGATAGAACTTCACAACCGAGCACTTGAATAGTACTTTTGGTCAGACTAGCGACATGGAGGCGAGAGTTGCCGTGTTGACAAGCGCGCCGTGTCGCTGGTCAGGTCGTTTCAGCTGCATTGGCTTGTTGAGTTGGTAAATTTGCTCTGCATTGACCGTGTTGTTCTCAAGAAGTCCATAGTAGATTACACCTTCCTAGTTCCACAAATGCAGACGGCATGCGACGAGGTGTTGCTTGTCGGGACTCATCCATTTCCTGTACTGCATATCGACATAAACACACCACTTTTATCACCGGTGGCGATGAGGTACAGAAATCTCTGCCTACGGCTAGTCAGGTGTCGAGCGTGCAAACTGACGGTGATAGTGGCACCCTAATGCATTGGCATGAATCCTCGTCCATGAGCTCGTTCAATCAATCCTCATTAAATTGAACAGGTCTGTCGAACCAAAAGTGAACGGGTCTGACTCGAACATAAGTGACCCGGTTCGATACTTGACCCAGTCTGAGAAACATCATCAACATGACCCAGTCGGAGTCGTATTTTTCGTGCCTTCAATTCCTGGTCACCTCTGAAAGAAAAACTGTTCAAACGCAAGCAAATAATCAACATTTTGCTTTGTCCTCCGAGTTACTGTGATCTAAATCGGGTCACCGGGTCTAGGATTCGGACCCGGTGACTCAGTCCCAAATTTGACCAGAATGAACCGATTGACCCGTTTCAACTCTGGTCGGAACGCGGAGAGTATGAGTGGTCAAATTTTCCTCTTCGAAACATGAAAACCATTTACGTACAGTGCTTTCAGTAATAGCCCCGCCTTCTTTGTACACAGCACAAATGTCTTGAGCAGCTTTTTCAGCTTTTAAACCTTGATTGAAAGCGAAGAGAAGCAGGTGTCGAATAAAAGGAAGACGATAAACAAAAGTTGTGAAGTGAAAATAGAGATATAAAAAACACATAACGCCAGGTTAAATGAAGGAAAAGAAACTACACACAGAAAAATCGATTCATCAGTTTTAACTAAACAGGTCCAGTTAAGGGTTTTCTGGTACCGTCAACAAAACATCTGGTACTACGACCTGTACAAGAGCCAACTTGTATGTACATGCAGCGAAACACAAATGGTATAAAGGGTTCTGGTTAACGCAACTAAACCTAATGTAACAGATACTGAACAATATAGTACCAAGAACTGAACGATGTCTGGTTGAACTCCAACAAAACATCTCTGATGCCAGTTTGTATTATACAAACTATTACTAAACATTAAGAGTAACAGGCACAAATGCGTAATGAGGAGAACGTAACTGGGCGGTTATAGTTGCTGCAGTCATATATCAAGTGGAAAGTATTTTCACGGAATGTCTTGGAAATTGGCAGCCAGTGTGTTTGAGAAATGTCATTGACCGGAACAGTAAAGTAAACGTCATTGTGATACTCTTGAGGTGTCTCACTTCTGTAAAATCACGAATCAGTCTTCTTTATAGTTCTATTCTAACACAGGTTCAATTAATAAAATTTCCACATTTCGAATAATTAAAATTTATTAACTCCATAAAATGTTTCCGTAACATAAAAGGACTAGTAAAATGTCCTACGTTCAACAGAAGAAACGGTGGAACAGGGGTAGAGTGTTGGACAACAAGGTAAACAAAGCAAATCGGAAGGTCATGAGTTCGAATCCCACTCCAGACCTCTCTTTTTTCTCTCGTCAATTCTGTTTTACTATATGCGTTTAGTAGCAGGCACTATAGCCGGACGTTCGGCAGGTTCATCTGGAACTATACGTTCGACTGCCTGCAACTGAACGTTTAGTGACATTTCTTTGTGTGTGCAACGAATTAATCTGACAACTCAAAAATGGTTTCTTATATTTAGGGCAAAATAAAAAGAAGAAGAAAAAACAATTATAGCAATTTAGTGAAGAGTAATTAGCGTAATATAATGTTCATTAATTACGGATTAATAAGGCTAATTTACTCTTCATTAAATTCTGATAACTAGTAGTTATTTCACTCTAAATATATGAAGTTGAATTATTCCTGCATTTCTACTTTTTCTAACACTATTAGTTCTGAAACTGAGAAAAGCTGCAAAAATGGTCCTCCAAGTTAGACAGAGCACGGTTACTCTTCTTCTGTCCATTTTGACATTTCTGTCGCTGTTCCTAACAGCAATTCACGCACGGAGGAATGACTACAGCCACTATAGTTGCTGTGACTTATATTGAAGTCTGCACATGTAGCTCAATGATTATGATGGGTGATTTTGGATAAGCACTGAGGAAACGACTCGTGTTCGAGGTTTTCCTGTCCCATCAGACGAATTCCAGGATGGTTCTGTACCGCAATAGAGTTCCTGCCCGCTATCTTCCATATCTATCATGAAGAGTGCTCGCCTAAAGATGTCATCCTCCAACTTGTAAAGGACTTCAGCCTATAATTTATAAATAAAATAAAATATTATGTTTTTCCCCATGTTAGGTACTAAATATTGTAAACAAATCAAAATGTACATTCAATTTTTCAATTATATGTTTAAACCAGTTGTTTCATATAGAAATAAAGGGATGTTGCGTATTGTATACTAGAAAAGACATATTTTTTCCAAACAACGCTAGGATTAGTATCCGAGGCAGATTGCGGGTGCACAGATGCTTTGCCTCTTCTCTCCACTCCATCGCGTCCCTACCATACCTTGTTTACAAATGTCCCATCTTTGGTTTGGAGGAGAGCCACAACCAAACTTACAATTGAAAGATAAGTACAGAAGTCGTATAAAATGATTGAGAGTTTGGAGCTTCCCTAGGCGCTTAAGACAAATTTAAAAAAATAAATGTGTCGACTAGTTTATGAGTGCAATGCCTTTAGAATCCACAAACATCTATGTTCCAGCCGGAATTCGAATCCGAACCTTTGGATGCTAGCCAAATGTCTAAGACCTCACTCCTAGAGTTGGAGAGCTTGTGTTAATCGAGGGCAACATAACAGATATAACATACGGAATTTAGCAAAAGAGTTTTATAGGAAAAAGGATTTAGGAAACGATTACCACTTATGACCTGTGCTTTTGCTTGCGGAACAAGCAATCACAGGCGGCGACAAATATTTTCCGATGGGTCTTAATAAAGTTACTCGAAAAGAAAATCGGATCCAAAACTCCCCCGAGAACGGCTCCAGGGCTTTAGGGGAGAGATTGACCGAATAGAAGAGTACAGAGGGAGAGAGGAGTGCGCGCAGGTTCTTTTAAAATAATAAGCGATGAAACGCACATCTATGCAAAATAATGTCAGATACTGGGAATAGTCGTCATAAATTCCACCACCGTTGCCCATGTGAAGTTCGTAGAATGCGATGTGTTCTGCACACGCGCGCACACACACACACACACACACACACACACACACAAACACACACACACACACACACACACCAAACGGATTTCTGGGCATATGCTAAGAAAGCATGTACAAGAAATCGAGCAACGTTCGCGGACGATAGAATTTACGAGACTCATCCCTAAGAATACTTTAATGTTGAAATGTTCTGCTGCTCTCTAAGGCTGTGGAAAAAGAAAGAATTCAATCTAAATTCCCTACCATGAGTGTGAATGAAGGTCGTACGAAAAAAAAAAGAACTAAAAAAAGCGCAAGCTAAAAAAGTAATGTTCAATTTTACCTCGTAAATGAAACAATTTCTTTGGAAAACAGTGTTAAACGTTATCAAACTATAAAAAATAAAGAACAATACAGAAAGAACCCAGGGATGAGGTCCTTGGACGAGTATGTCCGAATGATGATTGATTATTGTTTACAAACAATTAAGACAAGATAGGGATAATTGATTTACTCCTGTATGCAAATGAATTTCCTAAGCATACAACAGAATTTAACCGTTCCCTCTTCTAGGCATTACAAAATTAGGAAAGGAGGAGCTGATGTAACACTTAATATATTTTCAGAAAATTAACATTGTGAACATACGAAAAACAAAATGAACAGATATTTATATATGACAGGCTTCAATTCATATGAATTAGCAATAATAATAAAAAGAATACTATTTTTTTTCTTGTTGCATAGCAACAACGCACAAAAGAATCAATCACATTAATTTGTGCCGTCGGGCTGATTGGATACATATAGAATTGCTCCTATTAGACAATTTCTCCTCTAGTGATGTTCTGATTGGTACATGTAACCAAGAGAAGTTGAAAGCAATATCTGGCTAAAAGGAGGGAGGATACTTCAGATACCTTCTGAAAAAAAAAAGTTATTTTCTTACGATTGAAAACCGAAAAAAAACATCTTTAATGGTAGATTCTATCACCTGAACGTGTATCTTTAATGAATAACCTGTGATTTTCTCTGAGAGTGAAATACTTCATGCGGTCCGCAAAAAACATACATTGAGAAAGATAGAATGCACGTTCATGATTAGAAACGGATGCTCTTGGGAAGCGAAAGTTGAGAGATTGAAAGCTGAATGGATAGTGGGGGTTATACGTCTCGGAGTGAGCATCTAAACACTTCTGTTTATGCATGGTAAACAAGTAATAATAAAATGCCAATAGGCAAGACACTAAGCATTTGCAGCTGAACTAAACAAGTAAATACACAAATACAGTAAGAAGACCGATTATGATTACTGCCTTAAACCTACTTACATCTAATTCTACACACGCATATATCTACACAAAGGCGATAACCCTTAACATGTGAATATTTCTCAGCTGAGATACTGGCCAGATCTCGCGTGTTTGAAACAAGTACAACATTAATACATTACAGGATGATGGAAACAGTAATAATAATGACTGAACTTGGTCCTCATTCTTGTTCAAACTAATGAAACTGTTACCGAACGTCCTAATAATTGAGAAAGTTGTTTTTAATTGTATATGCTTATCTATACAGATATGAATGTTTAGGCAAACACAGAAAGATGAACTAGGAACCTCGGTTTATACAAAGTATGTTTTGACAATTGAACAAAGGCTGTGTGGACTCTGGGGGGCGGACCCCAGGTACCATTAACTATTCAGCTGGACGAGGTCCCAACTGTGAGTACTACGGTGCTTTCTCTTCAGCTTTAGTTAAAAAAAGACAATCACCACAAAAAAAAAAAAAAAAAAAAAAGGAACACACAATATTATTTTTGTTATGCTGAGGTTCCATATACAACGTATATAAGATAGTAATAATTGACAATCAATACACTTATAATACATTAAACACAAACCTGATACAACTTAGTTACAGTGACCATATGAAGTTATAATTTTATACGCAAAGAATGATAAATAAGAATTTGAAATTTGACACTTATTATGCTAGTGAAATATCTTTTACTACATTCGTTCTTGTTCAAATAATGTTGGCTGGAGGAAACTTTGACGTTCACAAATTGTTGGCAAGAATAGTATAATGGTTTCCCTTTGCGCAGCATTCAACAGTAAAAGAAATGCTGTAGTTACAGTTAAATTAGATTTTTTTAAAAAATAGAAAAATGTTTCTCCCGTGTCCCAGACTTGATGATTAATGACTGATCACGATTGCGTATTCGTTCCACGAAAACAAAAGGTTTATGTTAAGGAACGGGGCCGGAGGAATTTCGGGCCTAACTTTACCATACTTTTTGGAATATTCTTATTAGGTCTGCGAAAATAAGTAAACAAGCTTTTAGAAAAACTTTAACTGGTTCTTTGATGGCGTAAAACACCTCCTAACGCCGTTCACAGAGCATGTACGTCTTGATAGAAAGTCAAACTTGACCTAGGCTCGCTCAACTCCATTACGCTGCGACGATGAGCCGGAGAAAGATTTTTTTTTTTTTTTTTTTAAACTCTGGCTTTGGGGTGATCGATAAGATTGTATATGAACGAGGTTTACTTAGTTAGATGAGTACTTAGCTGGAGACATCTTGACGTTCAGGCGTCCGTCGTTCAACTGGCGTCGTCTCTGAGATGTTGGCTTGTACCGATCTAACACAGTTCCATATATGAGGCACAATACTCATCTCACACTTTTCCACATCCGTTTGTGAACACCACTGTCATTTGAACGAACACAACAAACGAGCATGATGAGTTAATATCTGGTATACGTCGGGAAGGACAACTAAGAGACACTGAGACACTCGGATTCCAGGGTTGCACATAGGAGTAATGAGCAGCACATCGCGATAGTCTTACACCGTATCGAAAAAAGTAAACGTCGTACGGAGATAGATTTTCGTATAGGCGGGATTGCTGACACTCGATTGACTCAATGTGACTTCGATGACATTTGAACAAGCACTGTGCCAAAAGTTCTTTCTACTCTTACGTGCTCACTCTCTTGACCCAAATCTTTTCCTCCTCCGGAATCCAAATTTTCAAAACATCAGCTCTCATTCGTCGTGGAAATTCACAAAGGTTGGTGCCGTTACTTGCCCTGAAAGACCGTTGATAACTTGTTGATGAGGTGCGAAAATCGTTCGTGCCCAAATTCGTGTGACTGGGATATCAGTAGTTCATCATTTCAGTCAGGACGCCGCCACTAGAAGAAATGTCACCGACTGGAGGTCTCTGTGTCAGTTTCCTTTCTTCAAGTAGAAAAGTAATTAACTATTACTTTTCGATGTCGTTTCCGTTTCCTTTCTTCAGGTGTTTGTCAAATGTGTGCAGGTAACGGGGTTCCAACAACAGAGATATACAAAAATATATTGAAACAGGACGAAAGAAAATTCAATAAACAAGAAGATTCGCATATTTGTTGTTTGCATAAAAAAATATTCATATGATAATGACAACTTAAATAAAATATAATTTATACATATAGCGATGATGGTGCAACTGTTACACACTTGCAGCAGGACAACGAGGGCATACAGCTGGAAGGTTTAACTGTGGTTGCTGTACAACCATCCACCCCTCGGAACTCAGACACAGTCTCAAAATATCAACACGATTAGTTATCTAATTAGAAACAAGGGAAAGAAAGGGAGCATACTCAATAAAATGTATAATTTCAAAGAGTGATGTAATATGGATGAGAGGGGAGGGACTAAAGAAGTAGGCTGGATAAGAGGTATGGATACCAAATATTAAAACATTATGTTTCTCACTAGTTTTTTAGTTCAAGAAGTAATTTTGTTTTAGGGTCGTATAGATTATTACATCCGGATTAAATTACTAATTCTGTAAATGAGAATTCTATTTAATGAGAAGCTAGTTATTGAGAAGTTAGTCTCTGTTATTTATTAGAGCAATATGTGTAGACTAATTAATGAAGTAATGCAGATCGTTTGTAACATGTCCTTCCACTACTATAAACATACAATTTTCTTTTACAGTTACGTTATACGAGTTATCTAAGTCCAATGATATACAGGGTGTGTAAAAAAATCGTTATCACAAATTGAAAAGTGAATTCCTCAGACCGAAAAAAAAGGGGGGGGGGGGGGGTTCATGTGAAAAATAAATATGAAAAGACACGTAGTTTCGGAGCTGGTGATATCCAGATGTGGCGAGGTCTCGTTACCAATTACTTAATGTCACAATAAATAACAACGAAATATTATCGGCTTAACAAATTACAATCGAAGTTGTATCCAAAATTGTAGCTGAGCGTAGTTTTTGATGGGAGAATACAGCGTAGATAGGATCCAACGTACGAATTCCAGTCTCAAGTAATTTACATTGGACAGTCGACAAGTATTAATCAAAATTCCAAGCTGCATTCTTCAATCCTGAATTTTGGGATTCAATCCTCATTTATACCAGTCATGCATTTCTTATCTTCAGCTATGGTTATGGAATTTTTTTTCTGAATTTAACTTGTTTGAGTGGATTGACTTTTCGGAAGTCCCAGATTGGTCCTGCATTGAAAAAGTGCTGAATACTTATAAGAGAAGGACCAAAAACTCTCAACTGTATGATCAGCATATGTTTCCTAAGAACCATTTGTATTAAAAAATGTGGCTACAGGAAACTTAAAAAAAGAGAGAGTTCAACAGCAGTGCACGGAACATAAGAAAACTGAGTCCGGATTTGTTAAAATTACCGAGTGTTTTCTTCTTCATTTTGGTATTCCGTGCACAAATTCTAGTGTTGATTTTTTTTTTCATTAATAAAAGCTGAGCTGCGGTTGCTCAACGGTTTGAGAGCTCACCTCTGGCGCTTGCGGTCGTCGCTTCAAACCCTGCCCATGCCATGTGGACTCTGTGATGGACAGACACCGTGTGCGTGGGTTTTCTCGGATTCTCCCATTTCCTGCCACCTTCTTCATTCCACCAATTCTCCCATCATCCGACCTGAGCCCAAATTGCCTAAGCGCCTTAAAAATTAAATTCAAATTCATTAATAAAAGCAGAATTGACAGATGAAAGGAATAATTTAAATGTCGAAACTACATGCGGTGCATTACATACGTAAAATTTAACTTACATAACTTTATTTGTTAGATTTTTCTTCTTACAGAATAGCAAACTTCTGAAAGAAAAAAAAACAGATTCTTCAGAAAAATATTCTTTGTATCATTCAGAGGAAGTTCAGAATAAAAACTCCACTTCAGAACTGTAATTACAAAATTGTCAGATCGTTGTGCTTTACATTAATCTTGTAATCTGTGGATTGATGCAAAATAGAAACACATTTACTACAATATGACACTTCAATTTGATTCTATTTGATTATCCTCTTTCTTGCTCTGTGAGAAATATGGCATCCCTACTTGCAGCACAATTTTATTTTTTGCTCATACGACAATGCGATTATTATTTGTTGAAATGTTACGTCATTTGTGATAATACCGAGACACCGTTAAGTACCTTTAACACCGAATGACATTCGTTCAAAGGAAATTGTTTTCTGGTTTGGGTCTCATGCAGGCATTCTGTCTTGAATATGAGCACCATAAATAATAATAATAATAAACTTTTTAAAGGCATTCTTTTCTTAAACAATTCGTACTAAAAAGTAAAAAATAATTTTGTTTATGCGTGACTAAAAAGAAAAGCATGAGGCGCTCTCATATACAGTCACTTTATAAATTCTTGAATTGGCGCGTCACATGCTTTTCTTTTTAGTCATGCATAGACAAATCATTTTCTGTATTACGAATGGTTTAAGAAAAGTATGTCTTTTAAAAGTTTTTTTTCGATTAATTTCGGTGTTCGTGTGGCCCAAATCCTAAAGTGTTCTGCAACCAGTCAAACCACAATTCGTTGCAGGATAGTATTTTGTTATGATTAAGAAGTCCATAATTAAAAAGAAAAATTAAAATATGCTTTTAAAATATATAAATATATGAAAGTAACTTTGGAATATTGTATTGTCACACCTGACTTACGTCGCTGTGCAAAATGTCATCATTGTATGAGGTTGGAAAATGAGTTAAATTAACATTGGAAGATTTGAGGACACCACGAACCATTGTCAACTAAAGAAAAGAATGTAAAAATATAGGGAAAATACGCGTTTACTCCAGTTCATTTGCATATGCATACCCTCTTTATTTCAGCTCTGTAAGTGCGATGAAAGTTGATAAAATAATAAAACAATCTTAATTAATTTCGGCTATCACATTTATCATATTGAGTCATTTTCTCACTAAACTTTGTATTGTATGGCTGAAGGTCACAGTGTGTAACCATATGTGCTCAAAAACCTTCCTCGGCTCTTCTTTCGGGCTAAATGAATGAAAGAAATCCATTATAGCGATTAGAACTTATGATGTGTCTTAGAAGAATGCGTATAAAACGGGTTTTATATGTTTGTTCTTTTCGCGAGATCACATTTGTTTCGCTGTAGCTTGACACACTTCCCTTTTAACCGGTTTAGCTTGTGGGCGTCTGTTTTTGCGCGCGTGTGGATGTAATAGGTTCGGGAACAACCTTGGTCGCACGCTGTGGCTGCATATCCTCGCTTTAGTTCATTGCCCCACAGGCAAAATATGCGGTCAAGGAGGCCGCCTCGACAGCCCAAGGGAATCGGAGAGGGAAGAAGAATTGTGTATATTCATGTTGGCTTTGAATTTAAACTTATGCTGGTATATTACATAGATAAATAAAATCAAATAATTCGTTTATTCAGAGACAACTATGAATACAAACAGCTGCTCCTGACCATATTCACGGCCTTTTCATATAAGATATTTCACGAAAGTTACATGTTTTAACTTTTGTATTTTTTTAAATTTAAATATTTTAGGAAGTAATTCCGTATCTGTCCAAAATACCACATACAGTGGGAAGCATATGACTGTATGTAGCCTATATTCATGTACCCTAGATCGTAATGTATCATATTCTTATCTTTCTCAATTAGTATATCGTACGACTATCTGGACTGGAAATTTCTGTTTTCCCCTTACCTGTATCAGACGATTATCGGAGTGGTATCTGGAATTAAGGCGGTAATCTTTGTTTGCTTTATTTTTTCTCCTGGGAACAGATAAAAAATATGGCGTGACGATATGTAAAGATATTGGAGAAATCATTAAAGTAACACTTCATTAAAGTTTTCAGATTTTAAGTACTTCATGGTATAATACTGCTTTTATTCTATGTTTCATACTGTCTAGGATTGGTGTAATTACTAGCGTTTTCAGACCTTGATCTAACACTTTAAAATATAAACAATTGATTTAGAAATTTTAGCATTTTGGATCGCTTCAGTAACACTTGTTCTTAGATATTATTATTATAGAAAAACCTCAGTTTTATTATACCCATGTACAATACTCGAAAGCACAAGCTGGTAACAACCTTTGACAAAGATGCCGTACTTTTAAATCGAATCATTCGTAATTATAACGAATAGTAAATCACCTCTACATTTGTCATTATGTTCTGCATTTATTTTATAATTTGTATTTACTAAATATGTACTTGTATTAGATAATTCAATTTATGTATTCTACTGAAATGAAATTTTCCATTTTTTTTCAACTCTGACTTAGTTGGGATTTCCTTTGTTATTTTGTATTAAATTCTTTACTTACATCTGTGACCAATATGTATCCTTATGTTGCTGTTCATAGCACTCTAATAAAGGTAAAGCTATCCCCTGTGCGATACGCACGCGCCGTGAACGGCGCATGGGGGATGTGGAGGTAGCGCTTCACATTTTCTTGACCTACGGCACGAGGTGAGGTGGGGGTCAGTCCCACGCTTGACAGCCTTTACCTTCCCAAGGTGACCAGGAATAACAAGGATACCCTGATATTCAATTTAATAGGAGGCTGAGTGCACCTCAGAGCGCCAGGCATTCGAACACTGCGAGAAAAGTCTCCAGTGTCCTGGCCGGGATTTAAACCCAGGTCGCCCGATTCGTAGTCAGACGCGCTACCGTCTGAGCCACGGTGACTCCTCATAGAGATATTAAATTATTATTAAAGATAATAATAAAGATGTTAAATTATTATTATTATTAGTCATGTATCTTGTGAAATCTCCTGACATCTCCACTTTATTTTTAAGCAATTTTTTTCAACATTTTTCTGAAATTATCTATATACGTCCTTCGGCATTTGTGATTGAACCTGTCATATTTCTACAACCATTTCATACTGTTTGTAGGCAAGGAAGCAAAAGTAACCGGTTTGATAAGACTCTGTTCAAGCATTCGTTGAGTGAGAGTCAAGCGAATTGAGAAAAAAGAAATCGCAATGGGATGTAAAGCTTGTATATCGCAACTGTGACAGACAGCGCGTCACCGATTAATCTCCTTTAATTACATTTCTGATTAACTAGTGTTACTTGTTTTTGCTCCTTCATTTGCGTCCATGGAAGTCTAAGAAGAGGTTCAGTGGAGCAATTAGAGTTCAGAATCGTTTAATTGTCATCTTTTATGCAAAGTGTTGCACAAACTTAAAACAAGCTCGTTGTGTGTGAATAATACCTGCCAAGCTGCATTAGTTAATAGTTACGCATGTCGTAATTCTCAATGGTTCAAATAAATAATTGGATAAATGAAAATCAGATTATTGTAACTTCTTATCTTAGGGACAGTTTTTTTTTTAATGAACTTGGATGTAATGCATGTAAACATATGTATACTTTACAGTAAAAAAATATATTAAACTTCCGAAAAAGATATTTTTTTAAATGATTGGAGTGAATGATTGGAGTACATGTTACTAATATCTTAAACAAGCGTTCAATGACCCCCTCCGCCTTATCGGACTTGAAACCCGACCACACACATAGAAAGCGAGAGTGTTAATTACTTGGCCCATTTGGGGACCTCATATGATTAGAATCTATAGTTTCATATTGATAATTTGCTAGATTAAACCTCTAATATTTGAATAAACTGAAACAGCAATTTACAGCTCTCGTTTGGAGGGAAGGGATTACTCAATATGTGTTACTTCGTTCAGCTATGAAACAAGGCTCTTCAACAGTTGTTTACGTCAAATGCAAACGTTTATCTCAAGAAAAAATATGTTGTCATTTTCCGAAACTTAATACAGCTACGTAATTTTGCATAGTACCGAATGGAGAAGGATGACATCATAATGCTGCGCAAAATAATAATAATCCTACTACTACTACTAATCATAATAATACACGTTTGAATCTAAACATTTCTGTTGTTGTTTTTCATGGGACAATTAAAAAGAGCCTTGCTGCGATATGAACCATCTTAATTTTTTAGTTTCAAAGCAGTACAACATGTGTTCAAATTATTAGACTCACTCCAGAAAATTTCAAAATTTCTCTTTCACATCTAATTACAAAGACCTATAGCATCTAATATTACTGTGAAACTACTAATATATTATCCTGCACTTGTGTACATTACAACTAGTGTCAAGTGGGGTCTATTATGTAAATAACTATCTTTATAATGATGTAAACAAAAATAAAAATATTATATAGTCTATAGGCAACGAGGCACGAACCAAGTACCATGAAATGCATTTAATTCTTAAAGGAAAAATTATTGTTTTCCAACAAGAGTTAGTGTATTGAGAAACATAATTGTATATTTTAATATATGAGATGAAACTGTGCAGTGAAGTATCAGGTTACATCGAGAGCAAAGTGCGACTCCTTGAACATTGGGCGGACAAAGGTAAGCTTACACTGCAGTTCAAAAATCACCTTACACAGCAGTACAAAGATCATGAAAGTAAAGCAAACCAAAGTCGGTTTTGATTGGTGCTTAAGAGACTACTTCGCGCTGATTGATATTTGCATCGATCTCTGTGATTGGCTGAGAGTGGCGTTATCATGAAGAACATAGAGAACGGGCTTTATACAAAAACCCGACATTTGATACTTCTTGGTGGTGTGTTCATCTTGGCTCATCTACCGCTCGTTCTGCTTCGACTTGGATCAGATGACTCAACTCAGCTCTGGATAGACTTGTTCCTACTATTGATGCTAGACCTGCCTGCAACTTCAAGTGACCAAGTTCAGCTCTGGCCAAACCTATCTTCAGAGACTATGTGATAACATCAAACATATTCATCTCATCCTGATCTATCAAAGTCTGTTGTACTTCTATCAAGTAAATGCTATGAGTTGGAAACCATTCCTTGCTTGCTATCGACTATATGCTTAATTGATACAATTATTGTAATGTGTTACTCCGTGGTTTATTAGGTTCAGATTAGTAGACTTGCGTTCGTGCCCAAAACATATTCCCTTTTATTATGTAATGTAGTCACAGGAAACAAGTTCTCTACACAGTCAAACTCCTGAGTTCTATTTACAAGTTAAATTCTCATTATTACCTAGGAAGGGAACGACTAGTGAACAGGTACCTAGAAAGTAAGCACATGGCTCTATCTCTGTGAGCACGCTCGTTGCTCCCTTATTTTATAGCAGCATATTTAACCTGGCGGAATTATGGTAAGTAGCTTTCAGCGAATACGGCCTATCGTACCAACAAACATCTAGTAATACTTATCCATTCCAATATTTAGGCACCAACATAAATAAATTAGCCCGCCAGGCCAACACTAGAGCACTCTTGAACCGCAGATGGCAGCATTGGAGGGGCGTTCTGTAGATCATGCTTGCGCCAACAAGTTAGCAGTGTAACTCACTGTTATTTACAGTTGTATGAGGATACGATATTCCTAATGCTAAACAGTTGAAGTTGATCGTTTTAAAGTGACTTTAACGTGTTTGTTTGAATATTTATATTTTTTCTGTGAAGTTCTGTAATTTCGACATAATGTGAAATGCCAGATACTTTTCCCACGAAAAGTTGACGTTGTGAAAGGTTTTTTGGAGGAAGAAAGATAACACAATGACATTGTGGAGCGATGCATAAAGTAATATAAAATAATAGAGTGTAATGTCTGTCTTCGGACCTGGAGACTTTATATAGTAGGAGGAAATAATGCAGCAAGACATACATACAAATGTTCTTCAAAAGCAACTACTTCCACAGGTGGCCTGGCCTGATTTGGTGACGACCCTTTCACCTTATGCATGATGGACCGCCCTCCCATCAAGCTAACAGTGACAGAAAATATTATTGATGTTGAAACGCATACCTGACACGTAATAAAATGAGTAAGGAACTCAATAACAGTAAATAGAATTAATTTAAAATCTATACCGATGCAATTTTCTACCAAAAAAATAAATAAAATAAAAAATGAATACTGAGTCTAACAATGTGAACACATCTGTATTTAAAGAAAATGGTTAAAACAAAATTTTCTGTAAGGTGACTTCTGGGACGGGCGTAAATCATAGCATTCTTTGGAGAAAACTAATCCAAGTTTAAGAGATTATAGCTCCATATATTCCATATTTCTTTCCAACAAGGTTTGCTTCACTTTTGGGTGAATGTCTAATGATGTATTATTAATATAAGTTTATTAGTAGGTCTACTACTATACGTATGTATACGAAGTACAGTTTAGAAAAAGCGTATGCGCTATACTGTAAATTTTGTAACAAGTAAGAAGAAAATAATCGTACATGGTAAATGATTCTTTGAGTGAAGTAGTGGATGAAACTGATTTCAAAGAAGTTTCTTTGCTAGGTGTTTCAAGTCTAAATGATAATGGAGGACAAAATTACTCTCTCAAGTCAGTAAAGAATGCAGAAAAGAACATGCGAACTGGTAGGTGGTAGAAAGGTTATGAAAACTATTCAATTAAGATTTTTGTTTATCACACCAGTGAATCTATTCTATATTTTGCTATTCATGCATGGAACTAACGCACTGCATTGTCGCGCATGCTGTAAAGAAGAAAAAAGCTCACCTTTGCACTGAAACTGTAAGTGCATTTACCCAATTTCACTGGTCAGATGTCACCCGATTGAACATGGCTTTTAAAAATTAGCTAATGTGCTCAAGATAGTCAAAACAAGACAATAATATAACCGTTACAACGTGAAAGAATCTGTCATTCATTTTGAGGATAGCCATACAAAACAACCGACAAACCCATTAAAAGAACACGTTGAAAACTATATTAAAATCTTATTAGATATTACTATCGCTAGAGTGATAGAATTTTCCTGAATTGCTTTTTTTTAATCAGTTTCTAAAAGTAATTCAGGAAACTATAATAATTCTAGCAAAAATAATGGAATGTTCATAACGTTTTCTATGGTCCTTCCTCAATACTTCAGTAAAAAACACCGTTAATAGAAAAATATTTATTTTCCAGAATATTTCGCCCCACTCGCTGGAGCTTCCTCAGCTGTGATCTACACTATCTACAATGACTTGACATACACATTTATATACAATACAGTGGTTTAACAGTGTTTCCAGTTACTCATTTCTAATTACCCGTTCCCTTCGTAACAACTTTCCCCATTGTTCCCTTAAGTTTTCTGATTATTAATTTGTCTCCTCTTTTAATGATGAAAGCTGCTTCCCAAATGTCTAGTTCTTTCTGTGTTCTCACTGTTTTGATTTTTTGTATCCCACGATATGATGTCCTTCCTCTATTACATGTGACAATTCTGAGCTGTCCGTTTGTTTTGCTATGTATCTTTGGTGTTCTTTTACCCTTGTTTTAGTCTGACCAATATAAGATTTCTGACAAGAGCATTCCATTTCGTATATGCTGTCTGTTTCTTCCGTTTCTATTACCCTTTTGTGTTCATTGAAAATATTGTGTAATTTCATGTTTGGTTTCAAAATCCCTTGTACCCCGAACCTTTTATATAGCCTTTGTAGTTTTTTGGATGTACCTCTGAAGCCTGGTATCCCTATTCTAACCTCCGTAGGCTTTTGTTCAATCGTTGGTTGCAAATTTATTTTGAATTTGGTTTTTGATCTAACTTTTTTCCACAATACAATCATTTCCTCCTTTGTATATCCATTCTTCTCACCCGTGTCAATTATCTGCCTTACCTCCTTCTTTAATGCTTCTTCGCCGTTGCAAAGTTTCATGGCCATTAAGAACATATTTTTCCACACGTTTTGCTTCATCTGTGCTAGGTGTCGCGAATTTTTATGAATATACTCATCACCTGCTGTTGGTTTCCTGTAAACCTTTGTATTGAATCTTCGTTCTTTCTTTTCTACTGAAATATCCAAATATGGCAGAGAACCCCCATATCTTTTCATCTTTTCTTTTCAATGAAATATTCTTATCTTCGCGGTTTAATTTTTTATAAAGGACGCCTACTGCCTCTTTGTTTTCCCCTATTACAGAATAATCATCAACGTATCTAACACCCATTACAATACCTGAAATTTTTCAAATTTATCCATAAAGAACTCTGCTAACAATGGAGAAAGTGGATTACCTATGGATAGGCCATTCTTTTGAAACCAAATCTGGTTGTTGAACTTACAATAATTGTAATCAATACATATTTGTAGGCCCCTGGTATACTCGCCTGCTATTAGCTGATCTACACCCTTGTACAAAAACCACGCGTGCATTATGTCGAAAGTTTGTTGGCGAGGGACGCTGGGGAATAATTTTTTTACATCAAAGCTGCTTAGGGATGATTTATCTGTGTCCTTTACATTTTTTAACTTGCCCACAACCTGGAATGAGTTCTTTAAATGTATATGTTAAGTCATTATAGATAGTGTAGATCACAGCTGAGGAAGCTCCAGCGAGTGGGGCGAAATATTCTGGAAAATAAATATTTTTCTATTAACGGTGTATTTTATTAAAGTATTGAGGAAGTTAAGATGAATACCGTAAATTTTAGGAACTTTATAAAGTTTTCTATGGCTTTAGGAAAATAGCATAGACCCTAAGCTGGAATTTACTGATTTTTACACTGATGTTTTCAATTGCAGTCGGGATGTTAGCGTATAAATTTGAAACATAATTTTTTGAATGAAGTTTTATGCCAATATTATCTTCGTCTTGTAAAAACTTCTGTTATATGTTTGTTTGTTTGTTGTGTGTTTTGTGATGGTTCAGTAATCAAAATTAACGAAGTGACTTTCTGAATCGATAGTGATGGAGATAGCTTAAGAGTTCTGCTCAAGTGATCTTTTTTCAGCTCCATTTTTGCTTTATCTTTCTGTTATTATCCTTGCCTCCTGCATTTTGTTGTGTGCTCATCGAAGGACATTATGTAACGTTTTGCAGAAATGCATGTGACGGTCAGGTTATATATTTTAAACGCCATTGTATACAATAAAACACAGAGGACATGAACTACAAACCATATAGGATATGTTGTTAAACGCATGATACATTAATATTGTGCTGAACATATTCTTAGAACCTTTCATAGTTTATTTCTTAGCTCATCAAACTAGAAATAGGGTTCTTTTTCCTAGTCGAGATGTTTCCATAATCTTAACTTTCTTCACAATAAATAATTAAATAAGAGGTAACTCTGATTAGATAGAAACGTCCGCTTCATTTTATTATTTAGAAATGTTACTGTTCTTTCGTCTAGAAAGTGTTAGTCGCTCTCTCCAAAGTCTCTCTCTCTCTATATATATATATATATATAAACTTTATTATGATTTATTTATAAAAAAAAAAACTTTTTTAGTTCTTTATGGAATAATGATTTGATGTTGAGCAGAAATTTCTGGCTTGATTTCTTCTACAATAGTGAATGCATATATCTATTAATGAATGAGGTTAAAATGGTTAGTATGTGTTAGCAGTCAAAGAAGGTGAGAGATAACAAGGTCCTGGTACCTGAAGATCTGTAGAGAAGAAAAGGAAAGAGAAAATTTATCACCAAGGCTATTTCAAAAGTGCAAACGTGGAAGCTTCCATTTCTAGTTCTTCCCAGCCAAGCGTTTCACTTTGCAAACCAAACAACTTCTGCCTTTTACTCGATACAAAATGTCAAAATAGCTTTCACTCCACATAAACTGTTAAACAGAGTCTTATATACAGTATATATCTCCCATTCCGAACACTTTCTCTCTCTGTTCGGAGGGCATCAAGAATAAGTCATTTATGGTGATTAAGTGGATAGAATATATTGCGAGAAACCGGGTTCTGTTCCTGTACGGTGTAAAAGGCATTTGCATTTATTTCTCCCTCGCATTTTCCAAACGAGCTAGAAAGTTTAGCGTAGTGTTAGTGTGATGAAGAATTGTTAGTTCATGGACCAATTAGTACATAGTATTCTAATTTGTAAACCGAAAATTCTTCTCTTCTATTAAGATAATCTTATCATTCGTCTGCTCAGTGGAAAAAAATCTTAGATGAATTTTCGTACCAGGCCAGAAATCTTACTGGCAAGAAACTACAAGATTGAGATACCCTTTCGATAAATAGTTTAACATTTCTGTAACGACTGAAACACTAGACTTATTGTTTTTCACATTTTTCATACATTTGTTAGATGAGTATGATGTGCTATAGCAAATATTTGAATAGCACATTTTTTATCTTATTCCCGGTATTTTTGCATTCAGGTACACTTGAAAAATTTGGATATATGGTTTAAGTTTCTGGAATTATGGCTTGTGTTCTGTCTTTACCTTTCACCTTTTTAATGAAGTGTCACTTATTCAGAAACATCTATACTTTAATTTGGTTATTATTGTGTTATATAAACAATCAATTCTTTAAAAGCGTATATATGTATAAAAAATAAACAGCATTCGTTATACTGATATCAAAAAGAAATTGATAATTTTAATGCCATGTTTCCTTGTCTGGACAATGATACAATTAATATCACTGGGTAAAAACTTTATTTTATATGGGCCAGTCTAGTAACTTTGGACTTCGGCCCGTCACGATTCGCCTTTAGCTGTTAAAATCCACACCCATGCCTCTTCCGGGACCTTCGAGCCGGTGGAATACCGCTGCAGACCGCTCGGCCACCCGGCCGGCTAATGTCATTGGGGTAATGAAAGTACTCAGAACAGCTGATTACACGGAATTTAAAAATCATAATTGTATATTTTTTATGCATATATCTCGCCTGATGATCTACATTAGTTATAGGCACTTTTCGGGAATTTAATAACTGATATTCTGCCTGGAGGCAGGTTTTAATCTGAAGATCAGATTCTAAGAACCGGCTTACAATTTAAAGTAGGCCCCTTACACCCTAACCAGGTTTCGAACTCCGAATCCCTTAATTTCAGCGAAGCAAGAGTTACCGTTCACCCTCCAGGAACACGTATTCTATGGCTTACGCAACTCAAAAGTTTATCGCCGCAGTTACAGATCTTTGCCATCGGATTTTATCCTGGGCAACATCAAACTAGTTTTCATCACGAACACCCACATCTCGAAGATCACATATAATATTGTGTCCCGAACGACGTCTCGGTCTTCCCAACGACCTCTTTCTCTCCCGCTTCAATACCACGATGGATTATAATCTTCGTTTTTCCCCATCCGAGCTGCATGATCTGCCAATCTTAGCTATTGTGATTTCATTATTCTTACAACATCCAGAGAATCGTACAGTATGTGTGGTCCCTCATTATGCATTCTCCTCCATTTTTCGATCATCTTGTCCTATGTCGGTCCGCATGTCTTTCTTAGAACTTTATTTTTAAACACTTGTAGTTTATGTTCATCTGCCAGAGTCGTGCTCCAACTTTCACAACCATAAAGTATTACCAGCAGAATAACCATTCTGTATATTTTCAGTTTCAGGATCTTAACATTCGTTTAATTTTACAATGTATTTTCAAAGGAGTAATGAGTTTCGCTAAGACGAGATATGACCTCTGACAGTATTTATAATATTGGAATTTTATTCTAAACATTTCACTGTTCAGTACACTTAGTACTGTTTTTTAACCGTAAGATCTTATGTCATGTAGCTAACAGAATCGCTAATATGTGATCCACTCTGAAATGATGGGTGATGGATCTCTTAAAGTATGCAAGTTGTCATAGACTTGAAATGTATTTCACAAATTAAAACTATTTAATTTTTAAGTATTTTTCTATAGTACGGT
Source organism: Lepisma saccharinum (assembly GCA_022664845.1). NCBI lineage: Eukaryota > Metazoa > Arthropoda > Insecta > Zygentoma > Lepismatidae > Lepisma > Lepisma saccharinum. The sequence goes on from JAGDQP010000674.1 coordinate 25,738, forward strand.
CCCAGCGTACATTATGTACAAAGGAGTGTGTAATGAAGTGCTTCGTGAAGCAGAAGGAAAAATTTAAATTTTACTAATAGGAGGAAAAATAGGAATGAATTTTTAAGTGGACAAATTTTAAGTCATTCCAAGCCTATAGAACTCATTTTAGATTACTGGAGGAAGCGAGATATAGATATAAATTTTAACGTATTCATCATTTGTACGCGCGTTATCAACTTGAAATATATTGCTAAATAAGCATGTATTTTAAATAAAACGATAGTTTACAATGATATTCGTTACTTACAGCAAATATTACGCTTCATATAGCCTGTTGTTTTGATTGTCAACAAGATGATTCTATATACAGTTTCTATGAAGAAATAACACAAAGCCTGGAATATTAGCAATTCACATACATTATTCTCCATTTCCATTTTGACTCACACACGATTTTTGTCGCTGAAATCCGAATCAAACATAGTGAATCTCATAGAGCATGGTGAGATAAGCAGAATACCAAAATTTAAGGTGCGATGGACAAGGGAGAGTGGAGCTAGGGGGTGGGGCGAAACCTCGAAAATTGCAGAAGTTAAATAAAGGGTATATCCACGGTGATTCAGAATAAAATACGTTACTTTCGGTAGGTGATTCCTGACATGTAAAGAAGTAAAAAAAGTTTCTGTGAACATGGGTAAAATTCCGCTTCGTTTTAGAGATAACAGCGTTTCCTACTTTGAGTCCAAAGTCGAGGCCTAGCAATGGGAAGAAATGAATAATTCTCAATAAGTCAGAAACGACTCACTGAATGAAAATTCCGTTTGCGGAAATTTGTTTCTAGCAACATGTGGACATCAGGAGTGAAAACACTATATCCTCGGTTTGTCAGTGTTACCAACCAGGTATAACATTTATTTTTTTCAAATATCACTACGTTGTGTTATTGGATGTTTGAAATCTTATAGTGATAAATAACATACTTAAAGCACACCACAGTGTTGCTAACTATAGACAAAGGTTTTCGCGATCTTATACAAACTACGGGTCAGTCCATCTGAAATCGTCCAGCTTGGTTGCTCGACCTTTTTAAAAAAAATATCCTGTTTATATTCCTTATAAAAGAATAGTTCACAGTGGGTATTCTTTTATTTATATCCGCATCGATTAATTAATGGCCGTCATTTTTCCAGTCGTTTACAAAAAATGTAATCTCTTCGTACTGGTTTATCATAGGACATTCAAATAAAAACCATTTCTTCCTTTAAAGTCTTCTTGATGATTTTAGTCCTCTGCGTGAAAAGCCTAAAACGTAATTGAACTGGTCAAACTAAAAAAAAATATATCAAACTCTGAATATTAAATCTCATCCAATTATCAGCTCCATTGTGTAATTTATAATGGTGACACAATTATTAATTAGTGAATTATAAGCTAATAAGATTTTTTGGTAAACTGAGAAAGGAAAATGAGCTGCAAATTAACAATTCGAGATAATCCATCGTATGTACTTTAAATCCACAAGGAGCGAGAATTTTCTTACATTCGTTTGTTTAATTTATTCGTCAGTTGAAAAATTAAATGTTTTGCTAAGTATATTTCGAATTTGAATTGCCTGTAGGCAACTTTTGGCTCTGACCGAATGATGATGGACGAACCACTGGAATGAATAGAGTGAGAGGAAACGAGGGAGCCACGAGAAAAACCAAGCGGCACGAGTCGGTATCAAACCGGGCCCCTCCACACCAGTGGTGAGTACTCATCACTGAGCCACAGAGCTCGGTTGTATTTTTTATGAAAAAAAATCACCGTTCTAAACCTGAAACTGGTAAAAATATTTCCTTATTTTATTGTACAGTATGATGGTGCAGTAAATTAACTGTACAGTAGTTCAAATAAAATAAATGATCTTTAAAAATATTTTCACCATCAATGGAGATAAACAAACCCCCTGAGAAATTTCAGATGAGAAGAAAAGTAATGCTGAAAATTAAAGAAAACAATGGGAAAAGTTAACCAAGGAGTAAAGTTGAAGGCCAAAGGGAGAAACAAAAGTGAAATTAAGGTTAAACAAGTACTCAACAAACCAAAAGTGAAAAGCTGCGTTGAATGCAAATGTGGAAGAAGGTAAAAGTGAAATTAAACTTGAAGTTCAAGACTGGATAAAGACATTAGGCAATCTTCATGAACGATGAACTTTATTCTGAAAGTTTATGTGTTATGTTGCAAGAGACATTTGTTTTATATGTGTATGAATACAAGCGTAGATGGGTCTAGAACCGTTTGGCTCAATAGTTTAATGTAAAAGTATAATAATAATATAGTAAATACCAGCTTGTTTCTTGTCTTTTGTGTGATGAAAAATATAGTTTGTAAGTATATGTAAAATGAACATTAGTGATATCTTGGACATACTTTAAAAGAGGCTGCTTATACCAATTTTACTTTTAGCTGGGATCTTGAAATAAAAGCAACAGGGTTATTCCACGTGTTACCGCCCAACCATTTCAGATTTTAATGGAATTTGGTATCTGTGGTTAAATATATATTTATGTTTTCGTTTGAACATATTAGCTCTGGTTCGATTTTTTAATATCCTTCTGAAGTTACTCCAATTTTAACATTTTAAAAGAAAATGAAACTGCAAAACACGATATTTCCTTCCATTAAACATTTCAAGGTTACGTTACGTATTATGAATACCAGTTAATAGAAAGTGTGCCTAAAATATTCACATTTGATTTTCACAACTGTGCCCATAGTTCTCAATATATGTAGTCTACCAAGTTTTTTTTTAAAGCTCTCTTTAGAAAAAGTTATAAATGTACTTCAAGGGTGTGAAAAAATCAGTGGGTACGTTAATTACAGTCAACAGGGGTCATAATATTTCGTATTACCTTATCCCCTTGGTGAATCACTTGATTATTACTAATCATTTCAAGATTAAAAATACTGAAAATAAGTCAGTAGTTTTTGTAATTATATTCCGATTACGATTATTCGGATGAACCGTTATCTGTTATTGCTTTCCGGAAGCAGATAATTTGGATAACGGATATTCGGAAGTTTCCATGATGGATCACTAAATTAAGGAAATTGCATAAATTACAAGTAAATGACGTCTTTTAGGATTATTTCCATTAAATACGTATATCTGATAACAAATATCCAGATTATTTGGATAAGATTTTTCGTGATTAGACTCCAGTTATTCGGAATTTCGTATTGCAAATGCCAGATTAATTCAAATTACCAATGCTCGAATGAAGAGGATTAATACTAAGTAAATAATTCGGGCATGCGGGACTTGCTTTCTTTAGAATATGCTGACATTACGGATAACAAATAATCAGCATGATGAATTATTTCAATAAAAGATATATGAATGAATCTTAAGGCAACTAACAATGGAAGGTAATTTGGATGCCAGTTATCATAATTTTGCAGATGAGGGATATCAGTATTTTCAATTTTTAGGACATTTCTTATATAAATGACATGAATATTTATTTTTCCAATTTTCCTGAGATCTGCGATATGGATAATTTTTAACCCGTCTTCCACCCGCGTAGGTGTCATATAAATTATCGGTATATCTTTTATTTAGATAAGTAGCAAATTTTCAGAATTTTCTTGGTATATGACTTTCGAATTTTCCAGTTTTGATCCATTATCAGAATTTTCTGAATATTCGTTACTTTTCGTTTCAAGCTATCCTAATATCCGTATTTCCAATTTACAAAATAATAATAATAATACGGATATACAAGGCCTATCTGAAAGTATCCGACCTTAGTTTTTCTGAGAAAAGTAGTGCATGTTCGATGGGAAGAGTGCACACAGTTGTCCGGGTATCCTTCGTGCCCATACCGGCTGTATGGCATGATCGTCGCTTGCTTCAGCATCCGTTAGGCAGCCAGTGTGTAGTGTCGTGGTTGGTTCTTCCTTGTCGGAGTTCTATTCGAGGAAAATGACAGAACAACGATACTGCATCACGTTTTGCCTGAAACTAGGATATAGCCAAGCAGAAGCAATACGCAAAATTCAGCGAGCTTTTAGCGACGATACCATGGGAAGTAAGCAAATAAAATAGTAGTACAATCTGCTCAAGGATGGCCGCACTTCGGCGGAGAGTGACAAGTCGCAATGCAGAGGTCGCCGAGCAAGCACGCAGTTTCATAATAGAGGATCGCCGTTGAAGTTGATCTTGACTTTCTCCATCGCATACGTGATGCGGTTCGTCGGAAGAGACCAGACTTCACAAAATTGGCACTTGCATCAGGATAACGCCCCGGTCCATTCCAAGTATTTGATGCAATCTTTCCTTGCAAAGAACGGCTTTCCTATCATTCCCCAAGCTCGATACGCCCCAGACATTGTGACGTCTGGCTTTTTTTTCCTAAATTCAAATGGAGACTCAAAGGTACCCGCTTTGACATCCGAAACAACATCATGCACGGCAGCGTTGACAACAGTTATATAATTGGCGTTCTAGGCATGCTTCCAGGAATAGCAGGATCGTCGGGTTGTCTGTGGAAGATGAAGTGTCCTATTTTGAAGGTAATTTAGGGATTGAAACACACCATGTGTTTAGTTTTATTTTCCTTGCCTGTGGTCGAATACTTTTCAGACAGGTCTTGTATGTAATCCGGATTGTATGAAATTACAATTTTCGGAATCTGGGTTACCTATGAAGAAATGAAGTACATTTTGAAAATTCGGATACCGAGAATCTGAATCGGATGTCATACTCGAATAATTCAGAACGCGGATGTCAAAAAAACTCTGAAACTCGATATCCTGTTTATTTGGATGACAGATATGCCGATACTATGGACTACAAAACTATCCATTTAATAGAGATTTAAGTAATTCGGCAAATGGATATTAGTCTTATTTATATGAGAGGTATACGGAAAATTGAAAATTTTGATACCCGTCATTGACAAAGTTTTGTCATCTAGCATCGAAATTAGTTTCTAAGTCTCCTGATAAAAAACTGTATGTGAAGAAATATGTTTCATGTATAAATAATATTAATACAAGACTTTACATACATCCGGATAAAACAGTGCTTCTATACTTAGAAAGATGTTTCATACATATTTAACCAGTAAATATAAGTTTTCCATTGAAATTTGAAATGGTGGTTTGATTGACTTTTTAATTTTTGCTGGATAAATTGACGTGGAAGTCAAGTCTATTACACGAAGTAAAGAGTCTTTAGCCTTTTTGTGACAAAGCCCCCAATGTTCTCGAAATTTTAAGTTATAATAACTTTGTCAAAAATGTTAGAGTCAGATACGGGGTATTTCCTTGCATCAAATCTATTGATAGGTACAAGGGACGTCAACTGAGACGGTTTCGATACATACTCAGTTGATCTACACTGCCTACGTTAGTTTTCCGTAAGTCGGGTAAGTGAAAGCTAACAAGGTAATGAATACAGATTGCTTTCCGGGAAACAGTATAAACATTTAATAAACAGTTTCATTGAACAAAAGTGAGCTTATGTCGAATTATTATTATTATTATTATTATTATTATTATTATTATTATTATTATTATTATTATTATTATTATTATTATTATCACTATTATAATTATTATTATTATTATTATTATTTACTAAATTAAACTCTGAAAGAAGAGCTGTGTCGTTGGCTGTTATGTTACGCCTGTTGAACTTTGGGCATCAGTCCATCGTGAACGAATCTGATCTAGCTTCCAGATTACTTATAGAATAAGCAGACTGCATACTCCAATCACGATCACACTTTTCAATATAGTTTTTACTTACCTTCAGCAATAACACTGATGTTCATATGTATGGAATGATGGGTGCGCGCAATGGACTGTGGTGGGCTATCGCATCCAATGTTTCAATAAGGGGATATAATAAATACGTTGATTTGACTAAGAAAGAAATCAACAGTTTTCGATTCTGAAATATTTCCCACAACTGGAAGATCTCACGGTCCGATCTTATACATTAGGATAAATGTATTAGTATTAGTATTACTATTTATTTATTTGCATCGAAGGATAAACCCGTGATACATACTACAATGTGTTCTTATTTTTTTACATATTGTCTTTGTATCTATATTACAGGAATAAACATACCTTTCTACATGCAATTATGCATCTCCATATACATAAACACACATACATACGAGTTATTAAAATTTGTAAATTGTCTCTTCCCTCTTTTATGGTAGAGCGGATATCGTTCTTCATCTGTGTCAAAGCCTCGCTTCGTTTTTGGAGTGTTGCTTTTAACTGTTTAGCAATTAGTACCAGTTCGTTTTCGTCTGCGCAGTATGAGTTTGTCCACTGCGTTCTCGCTTGTCCTGTATTTCGAAATGACCACTTTTTCCCTTATGTTTGTATATCTTACACAATCAAACAAAATGTGACCATCGTCTTCCTGCCCCTTACAGAAGATACATACCCTATTCCCGTCTTCATCTTTCTTTCCTTCCCATTTCCACGAGCCCATTCGCAAGATTGCTATAGCCCTTCTATTTTCCTTTGTTAAATCTACATACTTCTCTAGCCCTGGTTGTTTTTTTTTAAAGTTAGCCAGTTTGCATACCGATGGTTTACTTCTACATTCGGCTAGTAGGTTCCTGAAAGCCTCATCTACTACGGCTTTGCTTATGTTTTTCATTTGTTGTTTTAGAGATTCAATTCTATCTCCTGTCTCCGGATACTTTTTAGTATCTCTTGGATTCCCAAGTATCATGCCCCTCCTTTGCCTTCCGTTTGCGACACCAGGCATAATGTTTGTAGCGGTTTCGTACTGGCAGTCCGCAATTTTACCCAATAATTTACTGCACGTTTTTTCACTATCATGCTCGTATGTATTCGACCTAACTCGAGTAGCACCCCACTATTCGAGGCTGATTGTGGTACTCCTAATATTTGTTTGCAAAATCTGTTGTGGACTTTATTGATTACTGTATCTCCACAATCTACCCCCACGCTCCCCCCCTCATATGTCAAAACCGGTTGTATCATAGCGTCAAATATTCTGAAAAGCATAGAGATGGTGGTATTCCCTCGGTATAATAATCTACGTGCGACAAAGAGCCCTTTTTCTGTTGCTCTCAGCGCCGCTTTCTGATGCTCCGCCCATTGTCCATTGCTACTTAGTGTAACTCCGAGATATTTCAATGTTTGTGTTGTTTCTAGTGCGTTGTCCTGATAATACAATTTTTCTGCTTTACTTAATTTGCTACCCTTTTTAAATTCTATAATTTTAGTTTTGGTGGTGTTGATTCTCAAGTGCCAGTTTTTGCAGTATTTTTCCAGTGTGTTTAACATACGTTGCATACCCACAGGTGTTTTTGATAGAGCCACCACATCGTCTGCAAATAGGAGGGATGGAATTGTTTTGTTCTTTATGTGTGGTGGGTGTATTTCTGCAGTCTTCAATTCTGAATCTATATCGTTTATGAATAAACTAAAGAGAACAGGTGACATTTGGCAGCCTTGTCTAAGGCCAATATGTGACTCTATCGTTCTTGTCATCTTTCCCTGTGCCATTTTTACACTAAATTCTACCTTTTTGTACAACTGTTTAATTCTCTGTATCATTAGCCCTGACATTCCAATGGATTTGAGCTTAAAGTATAGTGCTTCGCGACTGATCTCATCAAAAGCTTTCTGAAAGTCTATAAAGCACCCGTATAGTTTCCCCCTTTTCTTTCTAAGTTCTGCATCCACTAGTGTTCTAATTACAAAAACTTTGTCTATTGGGCTAAAACCCTTCCTGAAGCCTGCTTGTGCTGGTATTATTATGTTGTGGTGTTCTGCCCATAGTTATATTCTGGTGGCCAGTATTTTTGTGTATATTTTACTTATTACTGACAACAACGTTATGCTCCTTTAATTGTTTGGATCGTTTATGCTGCCTTTATTTTTAAACAGTGGACATACTACTCCAGTGCCCCATGTGCTGGGCACCTCAGCCCCTTTCATTAATTTGTTAAAAAGTTTTACAATGGTTTCTAAAATTTGTTCATTGGCCGTTGAATTTTTGTCAGATTCAACCGGTAAGCGATCAATTCCGGCTGCTTTGTTGTTCTTCATCGCTTAATTGCTTTTAGTACTTCTGACCGATGTATGTCCGTGTCTTGTATCTGTTTACCTAATGGGTGAAATGCGACCCACCTATCTTTTCCTCCGTAGAGTGTACCAAAGTGATTCTCCCACTCCCTCGCTGAAATTAGGTTTCTTCTGGTGTCCTGTGTTCCTAACCCCTTAATCGTACGCCAGGCGCCCCTGCTATCGTTTTCGTTTAAGCGTGTGTTTAGTTGTAGCATCCAATGGTCCCCCCACTCTTTTTTCTTGTCTCTGCATATTTTTCTGTATGTTAAGTATGTAAGTAATAGTGTTTGATTTGTTCAGTCTTTTCGGAAGGTTCTCAACAGGATAAATGTAAGAGAAGTGACGATTAAAAAAATTAAATAAAATAAAAAAATATCGTCTTGTTTCCATTCCTAAAAGTTTTTACATTTACATTCTTCATACTGTATAACGTAACTCTTTACTAGTTACTTTCTAACGCGTTACTAGTTAATGTTAAGTCTACTGAAAAGTGATCTGTTACATTAAACGTGTTGCGTTGCTTTCCTCCCCCTGACCATTAATATGTCTGACAATAGAGAAAATCTAATTCTAAGAAAAGTTAGAAAGTACACCGTATTCAATACATGCCACGGGTTAATGTGGCCTTAATGATGCAAAACACATTCGGTATCAAGCAGCCATAGCTCAGTTAGTGGCGTGTTGACTTTCCATGCGGAAGGTCCTGGTTTTAATCACAGCGGCCGGTTGTGTTAACAAAGATAAAACAGACAACCTAGGGTTTTCTTTAACCAAGAAAAAAACTGATCCCATCAACTCAGTAAAGTTCTAGGAGTGTATATACAATCTAACCTTAAATGGAACTATCACATTGATCATTTATGTAAGAAATTGAGCAAATGTATTTTCATGCTTAGAAAACTAAAACTGTGCGTCACTGAACAGGTACTTAAAACTATTTCGCCTATATATACAGCCACTTAGCTTATGGCATAATAGTCTGGGGAAACGATCCAAATGTTAAAAAGATTTTTATTCTCCACAAAAAGACCATTAGCGTAATTTGTAACGTGAAGTGCCATCTCTATATGCATTAGCATGTTTAATGTACGTGAAGAATAACCTCAGTCAATTAGAAAGTAATGAATCTGTCCACAGCCACTTAACAAGGCATAGAACAGATGTAAGAATTGGTCAATGTAATTTAAGAACAACTACAAATGGTTTTGTTGAGTTGAGTAAAAAAACTATGTAATAATCTTCCTAAGAAAATCAAAGACCTAGAAACAACAAAATTTAAAAATGTTATGAAGCATAAGTTAACTGCCATGGCTGTTTATAGTGTAGACGAGTTTTTTGAAAATTTCTTGAAAATAGCTCCAAAATCTGAATGTAACTATACTCTAAAATGACGATGTCATACATTGTATATAACTATATTAATGTTCTGACAATAAAACAATTTGAGTTGTCTAAAGGTCATAAATGAAATTCAGAATTCAAACACAGTCCGTGCATAAAGGATGATTCCACGGCCATATCTGGCTTTGTTTGTGGCATGTTCCCTATGATGTTAGGCTTTCAATGGACGTCTTACTTGCGACTAATTCTCTTTAATGCATGTGGGAAAGAATGTTTCTTGGAAGAATTTGTTAGTGACTTGCAAACAAGTTCCACTAAAATAATCGTTACTCTAGGTAAAAGTTAACCCGTACCCTTTCATTTTAAATGTTGGAAAGCATTACACTACGAAAATGATCCTTAGAAACCAGTGCGTTAATTGCATTACGTTGCTTCCGAATAGTGGCGTTCGATTATCTGTATTAACGATTCGCATGATGTTTCGTGCACTCACATAAAATAAACCGAAGGAAGTATTCGAATGTAAAGAATAAAAGTTGTATTATTCGTTTGTTAGAACCATTCCGAGCTCGCATTCACACAATTCAGTCCGAGACACTCACATCATATAGATTCTCAAGATTTCGCATATTCAGGCTAGGTAGCCATATTGTTTATAAGTATCAACACAAAAAACTCACTAAACGATAAACATTTGTAAAATCACATTTAAAATGCGTACACAAAGCACTAATTTGGCCACATGTCCTCGTAGTTCCTTACATACGTAATTGTTACGTATTAACGATATTATTAATAAATTTTACTAGTACACAAACTTGATCCATCCGCATTCTAATCTTCAATTTATGTTGTTCTGTGGTTGGATATCTGCACGGTAAGACAGAAAACGAAAGTTGTTACAGTTCAAATATTCTAGTTATTCTAATAAAGATGTCTTTATTTCTATTTGAATATATATCTATTTCGAAAGTTTGTTTTTTCATATGTTGTTTAAAGTGTTCCTGCACAGTGCCATCATTACTTTTGAACGCAATGGATTCCCAAATCATACAAGTATGTGCAGACCTTGCATGTAATATATATTTTCAATTTTTCCTCATAAATAAATCGCACAATACGAGAGTACTGCAGTTTTACAACAGCTAAAGTGAAACTTTGAAGTATATTGCAAAATGAGATTGTAACCTAATCGAAGAATAAATACAAATGCAAATCTTAGATTTAGTCGTGAGTGGCTGTTAGCATGCAGGTTATATTCCCGTGCATCCTTTGACAACAATTCTTTTTTAGAGTTTTTATGAGAACATTATTTGTCAAAGTGACTCGTAAACTCTGATTCATTGAATCGTTGATGACACGTGTAATATGAGGAGAAAGTAGGCGACCAATGTCACCGCAACGGAATATTTTATGTGATTGTAAACTGTTAAACACACTTTGAAGTGGAAAGAACTAGTGTGCTCATCATGTGTTGATTCTATGTTTTTAACGTACTTTGGGACACTTTTTAGTTCTACTGATATGTATATTCTTGCTGAGATCAATGACTAACAGAAGGTTACAATATAAGAACTTAGATAAACAACTCCGCATCCACTCTATGCATATATAAACAGAGTTACAAGTTCCCTAACGAATATCCAATCTAGGCTTCTATACTACTACTACTACCACCTCTACTGTTATTTTATTAGCAGTAGTAGTAGTTGTTGTTCTAGCCATACTTTACCTTTACACAGTTTGAATTTTGAGTTCATGTGATTGATGTTCATACTTCTGATTTTATGTTCTTTTTTGTTATTGAATAATTACGATGGTGGCCATTCGCTTTATTTGCTGCGGTGTTCACTCTCTTTCGTAATGTACTAAGTTCCCTAATTTCAAGTTAAGATACCTTACCATACTCAGAGTAAGACATTTACTTTGAGAATTTTAGTCATGAAAGTTCTATTAATACACAATATGTAATTTTTTGGATATCATGTATTACCTTACGTAGTCGTTCAGTCTCAGAACTAATACACTTGTTTTGAAGTGTTACTTGGAAATGAATCAAAATGAAATTAACATAAAATTGTGCAACAACACACATTTAAGGAGCAAAAAGTCTGACACAGCGGAAGTCCCGAACAGAACAAGTTCTCTTAAACTTGAAGTAATGTACGTGTATATTGTTGGTAGTGACGAGGGAGACATGGTAGATCGTCCAGCGGCAGTCTAGTGCCTAAAGTGAGGACTAGTGACTGCATCGACGGGAAACTAAAATCAAATGGCCGTCGAACGCTAATAAGGATTATGTCCAAACATCCCAGAACTATTGCAGCAAGAGTGACAGCAGAATCCAATATCCACCTCCACAAAATAGTGCATGGAGAACTTCACAATAGTAACACATGTCTCGAAGACCAACGCTAAAATACTAAAAAGATTATTTCAATCTCTCATTACTGGAACATAATTATAGGTTCTATCAGTCAGTAATTGTGTACATGATTCTCAACAATACGTCGGGTGTATGTATCAAGATCCCAAAGTAAGTGTAAGTATACATTTTGCACTATCTGCATGCAAGTGTGTATTGCGGGGATCTCAGGTCTGCTGGCCATATCTTGGTATTCGACTGATCCCCATCGTTACAGTAAATGGTCGCATTAGTGTCAGTCAATCTTGGTCATTTTAGATGATCAGGTTCATCCTATCCAGATGTTGTTTCCTAACAATGGTATCATTTTCTCATAATGATAATGCTCTCATACGCACGCACGTAGAACAGTTCAGTCTTGCTTCGAAGAGAACGAAATTAAACTTCAACTTCTGCTCTCTGGCCAACTTAACCATCTAACTGAAATATCTTCGAACCACGTAGAGCAGTTATGAAGAGTAGACTGAGGAGCACAGTCAATCCTCCAATAATTTTTAAGTAATTGTCAAATGTTTTGATAAAAAAAAATGTAAACAGTCCACTGAAGACAATTCAAAGTTGTATGAATGTAATTATTACAAGAACAGAAACTTTGTCTCAGACAGGTTGTGACCCTACAAGTCTCGCATATTTTCCAAGTTTTTATATTATTTTGTCCATCCCTTATATGTAATATGCGCAGACTTTTCATTTAGGTGGAACAATCTAGAGGTACAAAATGGATCTAATGATGTTATCTTGATATTGAAATTGAAGATTTGGAGAGGATATTTCCTGGATAGAAGTATTTGCAATCATGTGCAAAGTATTAGTGACTGTAAAGATCGAAGAAACTGCTGCTGTGAAGCACGTAAAGTCGGAAGTTAAGGAAAGGCCAAAGGGCCATTTTAAATTTAGTTCATTGTGTATTGTTGTTTCGAGTTGAATAGATGATGAGGAGTGAACATGGCACAAGGACGATCTCTTGATAACGATCCCCCTCCATGCCCTTTATCTCCGCCTCTGTTCATGCATGGAATACGATTATGATCTCTCTCTCTCTCTCTCTCTGGTTCGGTAATGGAAATCAGGTATTGTAGAAGTAGAACAAGTGAAAGTGAATCTCCGTGTTCTTCCCTTTCTTCTTCATTGCTTTTTTGTTTTTGTTGTTTTTTGTGTTTTAAAAGAGTAGTCTCATTGTTTAAATTTCCAAGAAGTTGTTACACCAGCATTTTTAAAAGGAACCTAGTACTTCGAAAGACCTTTACTTTTACACAGAGATGAGTGTACTGTATAATGAGGACATATCTGTCTGTCCGGTTTGACACTTCGTCATCTATTGGAATGCCTCCTGGTGTGTTTTCGTAATCGATACACTACAATTTTCTAGCTGAAATTGTTGAATGGTAAATGACACACGTACCATGAACAAAGAGCAGTGGCGTTCGTAGGCCAGGGCTCGGTATGATCAGCTATTCCTCCTCTGTTTTGGATAAGACGACCTAGTATGTTTCGTTGATGGTGAAATGAAGCATTAAAATAATTTTGAAATAAAATTGAAACTTATTCAGTTAATTAATGAAAGCTTTAGAACTTGTTCCACTTTCGATATAATTCCAGTTCCACTTTCGAAGTCAGAAAATCGTAAAATTGAGTGAATTCCCGCTTCTGTGTAAAGTGATTTGCTGTTATCCTCTTGCTACGTGTCATTTAAGTGTTGTTCTCTCAGTTATTATTAGGGGGAATTATATATTTTATTTTACAACTTATCATGAGGAATCTTTAGTAGATATATTGCATAATATTACATTAGTTTAAAAACTACCAAAGAACTATTAGTAGCATGTCGGATTACGAGATGTAATCCAGCTATATTGTTCTCGTTTGGTGTGTAGGACAATATTTTAAACTGAGTATTCATATGTTTTTTGCATTTTGTACGCGTGTAAACTTTCAACTTGTTAACATCCGTCTGGATTTCGAGGACAAAAGGGTTCAAGGCAAGCTGCTGTCTTGTTAAGGGCAATAGGTGAGAAATTTGCAGAAGAAATCTAAAGAAATGTATGTAGCATTTTTGATTTGAAGAACGCATTCGATCCGTTCAACTGGAAAACCCTAGTGCAAGGGTTGAAGAAGGCAGATGTGAAGTGGAGGGATTAGATAAAGATTTGTTGTTTTTGTTGTTTGTTTGCAAAATATCGTTTATGTGAAAATGTCAGAGAGTTGAATATTGTAGTGCTTCATGTTTTAGAAAGTCTTTGTAATAACTGCTAATGAAATAAGAACTAATGTGTTGGACACTTGCGGTATACGTAAAATCTAAGATACTCGGAAATACGTCTATTTCAGGAAGTTTATGATTGAAAGGGTGGTACATAGGCGATTTACCTAGATAGGAATTTCATTATCAACGAATTACTATGGTTTCATAGGGCAAGTATTAAACTCTCCTTTAAGCGACATTCTTCAATTAACATATCATTGGACACATATTTGGTTGTGATTTGCTAAACCGACGGGGCTTGCGTTATTTTTTTCTGGAGATATGAAGTCGTTTGTGACGATACCGCCCAAACTTTGCACGCCTCTAACTCTAAAACTAAGCATTTGCGAGTGGAACGCCTGCAGGGCAATGTTTGAATCATTAGTCTGCACTTCTGAAAATTTCAACGAAATCGAAGGGCTACTTACCTCGTAAGTGATGCATTGGATATTTGAAAGTGCTTATTCCTTTAACTTATCTGTCTGATAACCCAAATTCATAGAAACTGTTTCATTTCTTCAAAGAGACTTGACGATGAAATAAGACAGTGCAGTTTCTGTAAGAATATGCTCCATTTAACAGTAAAAATCAGGTGATATCAGGTAGAGTTCTTCAACTTCAAGTTTATTGAACCGCCCAACATGAAAAATCATGGTACAGTGGAACCTCGATGATTCGAATCTGAAGAAAAAAGACAAAATTCGAGTTATCGAATACGTATTTCGACTTAGCGAGTTTCGATTTATTGAGAGGAATAATATGAAACTTTGAGATATAGATGGCCGGAACTGACTGGCGCTTAATTTCTATAGTTAGGATCCTGCATTTTCGCTTCGCCATCATATGGAACACTTAATTGCGTGCTTATCACGGCGTAACAGACACTCGCTGAGACAGCACTTGCATTGACGTAAACATCTTACGCCTCATTTCGTTCGGTTCATATCGTTCATCTCCGTGTCGTTCATATCTACAATGCTTTACCTGAATGAGACTTCGAATTATACCGTAACTTCGACTTGTATAGGTTCTCTAGCAGGATATTTCGAGTTACAAAGGTTCAACGGCACATCCAGAAAACAACAAAAGTTCGAATTATCAAGGTTTACATTTCATAATGTTCGACTTACAGAAGTGAATTAACACAGGATGGAATAGGCAAGATGAAGGAAAATGAATAAACTTCGAGATATCAAGGAATTCGAGTTATTGAGGTTCGACTTATCGAGGTCCACTAGATATGTACAAACTTATGTATAATTTTCGTATAGTTCTGTACATTAATCAATTGATTTATATGTTTTGTGGTGGTAAAATATAGTCTAAAATTATCCTTTCAAAGAGAGTTATTTTGTTTATAGAATATTCAGACAAAATCAGATTGGGCGAAATGATACCTCACTATACCTAACACAGCGGATATTCTTGTTTTCTCGAAGCTTATGACGAAAAAAAAACCCTTTAGGCGAAATGGGAACATAACATACAAGCTGTT
Source organism: Lepisma saccharinum (assembly GCA_022664845.1). Lineage (NCBI taxonomy): Eukaryota > Metazoa > Arthropoda > Insecta > Zygentoma > Lepismatidae > Lepisma > Lepisma saccharinum. Next base: position 41,335 of record JAGDQP010000674.1, read on the forward strand.
AGAAACAAGTAATTTACCATTAAAATTACTCATCTGCAGAAACAAAGGAAGGCTGAAATGTATTGTTTCTTATGAACTTATGACTCTTCCCAATCTCTTTGTCGTACATAGTGCATGCCATTCAATTCAACTCCGTATGCATCGTGAACTTACATGATATAGTACAAGGTTGTTTTTACGCATTCGTAACACGTGCCATACCATACAGCAGTAAATTATTACTTCTTTGAATATATTATTATTATTATTATTATTATTATTATTATTATTATTATTATTATTTACGTGGTATGAACAGCTTATCAAGTACAGTATGTTTACATACCTACAATCAAATCACAAACCCAATTCATAGAAATGCAAACAAGGATAATTAAATGATGTATAACAAATAAGGTGTATAGAATAGTTCATATTATCTAATATAACAAATTGAGAGAAGTATTAAACATAACAAATTTCATTATTAGTTCCTTCACTTTCGAGATTCCTAAATCCCAAATGTTTAACTTACAATGTTTTCTACACTCACATACCCAGTAGTGGGTAAGATAGATAGCGTCATGTAGGACTCTCTTTAGAAATGCAGTAATCTGGACGTGGCATCGATTTCACAAGTTAACGGAAGACCGCTGGAGAGATATGTTCGTTGATACTATATGTCTAGTCGCCAACAACTCGTTAGTATTTGTAAGTGCGGGATCCTTGGTGTTAATAGACTTTTCTACCATACCCCAAAAGTGCTCGATTGAGTTCATGTCGGGCAGACTTAGTCTTAAGATCAAAATGCTTCTCAAACCAATTATGGGCAATTTGACCCCGATAACTCCGTGCACTATGCTGCTGGAACATCCACTTGTTGTGTGGGAAGAGTCACCAAGCATTGAAACGTGTCGGCCAGTGACGTGCTTACAGGAACCAGCGGAAGTAACAAAGCCTGCACTGTGTCTTGTTAATAACTGTGGTGTGCGACTGTGCGGTACACCCAATCCCTGTCATCACCACTAACCAGCTTTCAGCAACTTGTATCGTGATCTACCGAACAACGCCATATTTGGCCAGTCATCTAGGGTTCAACTAACGTGTTCATGAGCCCAGATGAGGCACTGTATCCGGCGGCGTCGCATTAACAAAAGCTCTCTGGTAGGTATTTGACGCCCCCATATCACATGGTAGCCAACAAACGCTACACTGATTAGCTAGGAGAGCCTGTGGTGCCTCGTGCATGAGGTTTGTTAGCATGGACTTTACCCAGACGTGCTAGGTAGTCGGCCACTGCGCTGTCCATAGTGGACGGTATTGCCTTCTATTAGTTTTTTCCTGTATATACGTGACACAGGGATCGAGGAATGTTGAATGCCGCACAACTTTGGAAGTGTAATGTTCCGCACCCATTAACATGTCCCTTTCAAACTCGGATAATTCACATCTGCTCAGAGCTGGACTAAGAGGGCGGGGCTAAAAGGGCTGCAACCCAGGGCTCCGCCAAAACCAACACCTCACCCTTTCGACCATAGGTAATAGGGGCCCTCACAGGGTTAATAACCCAGGGCCCTCAAATAGCTTACTCCAGCACTGCGTCTGCTTGGTATGAATACTGATCCGTGTTCGAACTGACTGACGAGATTACAAACGTATCACAACTGATCAAGGTCTTTCCAATCACTAAAACCGTCACGTAACGGTGTCGCCACTACTTAATATTTTACATACTATTTTCATAGACCTCATTTTAAAGTACATAATTAATTGTAGAGTTCAAAAATCTGTTGTTTTCCCAGAAAGTTGGAAAAATGTACTTGTAACGACTTTTTATGGGTTTCCCAGATCCTTGAGTACTTGTATCTTGGAACCGTTTTTTTTTTTTTTTTTTTTTTTTTAGTAAACTAGTTCTACCACCAGGTAGTGTGTAAGCCATTCAACTCGGGAGCGTTAGTTGCTCGTTGGATATCTGCAAGGTAACCCAGAATTGTAGTATTGTTAATTTCGGACTCCGCACAGTACTCTGACAGTGATGACATTCTCGATCCATCTTGTACAAATCTAACACTGTATCCAACGCTGTGTCGTTGCAAACTTCGGCAAAGATCACAGGGCTAAGAGACACCGTTACATCCAATTCTCAATCATTTGTTGTCAGTTGATATGTACCCAGAAGCGAAATACAAACAGAGCTGAGTAGTTGGTGCTAAAAGCTAGCAAGTTTCCAAGGTAAAATTTCTTGAAAGACTGATTACCCCGAGTTTCTGAGGAACTTGAACAGAAGCTTATGTTAATAGCATTGAAATAATGGTAATACTAATCAAGTAATCATTTAATCAGTAACTGAAGGAGGAAAATGTATTCAATCCGTTATCACTTTCTTGTTCTCATTGAAGCTGCGAGTATTTTCTCCAGTTAAAGAACAAGCCAAAACCCTGGTTGCTACCGTTACATCATTCCAACAATGTCGTGGGAAAGTGGTAATTTAAAGAGAAAGTTCAAAGTGGCATTTGAAGTGAAAGTAACATTTCTCCCTCCCTGGTTTCCCCTTCTGAAGAACAAGCATCGCCATTAAGTGGCTCGTAATCGTTTATAAAACAGAATTGGGAGAGAAATTAAAAATAATCTTGTATTGTTCCCTTTTGCAATATTCATGAGGGGAAATTAATTTAGTTAAAAGAAAAAAATACTGTATCCAAATTAAATAATCCAGTCCAATTTTTGAAATTATATTAATACATTAAAAGTTAAAACTTAAATTATAGGTCATAGAAAGGAACATGCTTACTCTTTTTCTTTGAATTTGAATTTCATTTTTAAGGCCTTTAGGCAAATTTAGCTCAGGAGGGACAGAAATTGCATTCGTTCTTATAAACATTGCACTATTATTGACTGCAGATAGACGAGTATACTGTATGACTAGCAGTACGAAGTGTCTCATAAAAATCAGAACCACTTTTAAAACTGCTTTTGTTAATATTCTGAACGGAAACTACACTGCAAAAAATAGCTGTGTTAATTCAACACAATGCGGTGTCCCAGCGTGACTATCACTTTTGTGTGTTAAATCAACACAACACACGGTGTTGATTTCGGTACTGTGAAAAAAAAGTTACGGCCATAGTGAGACTTGAACTTGGGATGCTCAGCCAGAAGTCAAGCGCCTTACCAACCTGGTTAAATCGTCAGACAGAAAAGGCACTAGATGCAAACGATATTCAGTGAACAACATTTGAACTATATTATTGAAACTGTGTAAGGGATCAAATATATGTTGCTGAACCCCCAAAACAAACTAAGTTACTTGCACGACTTATCCCATGGTTTAATCTCTGCCTATTTGTCAATTGAGAACCAGAATTCCCATTCATTGAGAATATTCTATTTCTATGAAAGCAAGCAAGATTGCGACAGCCAAACACTTGAGCAGCATTACTGCTTTATCGCAACATGTCAAATGCTGCGCTTGCTTTCATAGAAGTGGAACATATCCTCAATGAATGGGGATTGTGATCCCTAATTGACCAATGGAAAAGTGATTAAATCATGGCATAAGTCGTGAGAGTAACTTTGTTTGTTTTTGGGGTTCAGCAACATTTTTTTCATCCTCTATATTGTTACAATCTAGTGCTTTCTCGGTCTGACGATTTAGCGAAGTCGGTAAGACGTTCGACTTCTAAATGAACAACCTATGTTCAAATCTAGCTGCAACCGTAACTTTTTTTTCCAGTACCGAAATCAACACCGTGTGTTGTGTTGATTTAACTCACAAAAGTGATAGTCACGATGGGACACCGCATTGTGTTGAATTAACACAGCTATTTTTTACTGTGTATATAGAAGGTCCTTCAAAGTGCGATATCAAATTTTATTCTTTTAGACAAGAACGTGAAGGCGTAGAATTAGTAAAGGTTGATGTTATTCGAAGAAATCTTGGTTCAGTTTCATAACTTAAAGTAGTATTTAACTTTATATATATGTTAACTTATAATTTAACTTAAATAAATATTTAATTTATTATTCACTGGTACAGATACTAAACTTGCGTGAAAATAGAAGATAAGTTAGAACATAGTTTAAATGCATGACGTTAGATACATTGTTCCCATCAGAGTACTAATTGGAAGGTGTTGGTTCAATTCCTGATTAGAGGTTGTTTTCTCCTATTTAGTTTATTTATATGTATGCTGCAGCGAATGTTAGAGGAGAGTAGCATGAAATCAAAACCCAGTATACATCGATCTGCATGCGAGTGTAGCACGCTTTCTTAGTACCCTCAAAACTGCTCCATGAAGACTACAGAAAGATGCCCAGTTAGATAATGAATCATGGAAGTTAAGAATGTACTTATTATGGTGTCAAGGCTTTTTCGGAATTGTAGAATACTGTAGTATCAAAATTCAAAACTTTCAAGGTGATGGTAGTGTTTCTAAGAAATTGCTGGATAAGCTTACGACACAAAATATAGTTTATCTCCCCGCCTAGAACAACCAATGAACTGCAAATGTGACACTTGGCAACATTGTGATGCAAATCAGAGTTGGACATGGCATTGGCCTTAACATGTTTATTACACTGGACAGGAAAAGAGAGGAGGAGGGAAGACTAGATTCATTGGCAGCTAAATGTAATCAAAGTGGTCGCATTGAGTTTTTCTTGTCTTTTCTTTTTTAACTTTGTGGTGACAACTGATTTCTTTTATACTAAAGCTAGTCTACTCAAAATAAACAGGTCTGTGCAAATTCACTTTCTCTTTGAGCTGTTGTTTAATCTTCATTACTTGTTTGAGGAGAAAGACACTTGACAGCATCGATGACAGAGCCTTTCTGCTCTCCCTCTTATGCTATGTCGTTGCTCGTCTTCTATTTTGCATACATTAATGACAAGCACAAGATTCACGTGTTATTAATAGAGGCAGTTAAAATATTGAAAACAGGTCTTTAAGTAGATACTAAAATGCTTGAAAATACGCACTAAAAGTTTCTAAAATAAGCAGTAAAACTTGCTACCAAACGGAAGAAAATGCAATAACAATGAAGTATGCAAAACATTGACATAAGTTAAAAACAATAATTGAAAATTATGTAAATTTATGCCATTAAAATCAATCAAAACTTTTTCTTGAAACATCATAGGAAAAGTATTTAAGATTTTATCATATTTTTCCCCAGAAAATTGATGAAGATCAGAGGTCACTGCATGATTTGAGATTGAATGGGACACGTTAAAATGTTTTGAGTGTCACAGCGAATTTTGAACCAATTTTAACGTTCTGCGAGGGGTTAACATTCTCTTATCATGATTTTCGTTTCCAAATAGTTGGTCTATAACATTTTAAATTATGTGTAATTAACTTTTCCTATAGCTATATGGGTTACAAACAATTAGCATCATATAAATTTGCTTTTTATAAATAAATAAATAAACGAGAAAAACTTCCAAAAAATGCAGTAAAAGTGTAATATATGTAATGAACATAATAATTAAAAACAACTTACTTACTAATTATCTTTCAACCTTGCTTGTGATAAAGCAGACTATTTACCTGAGGTTTGTTAACTTGTGTTAGTTTTGAGCCTAGTTTAAAAAGTAAGATGTTTATTATCGATAAGTTTTTTTTAAAACTATTGCTTATATTGTTTTTACTTTTAGTGTATATTTTGGAGGCTGTGTACTATATTTTGGAAAGTTAATATTTCCCATTTTAGTCCATTATTTGACGATGGTTTATTTTTCTAAAAAATATATATATTCTGTCCCTGTGCGATATGCACGTGACGTTCCCGTGAACGGCGCATGGGGTATGTGAAAGTAACGCTCCACATATTCTCGACCTGCGGTACGAAATGAGGTGGGGTGGTCAATCCCACGCTCGACCGCCTTTACCTACCCAAGGTGCCCAGGAGTACGAAGGACACTCTGGTACTCAACTTCATTCATTCATTCAAGGTCAACTGCCCCTTTGTTGGGAATTTCTTTCCTAAGAAATATTCCCATTTTAAACGAATCGCCCTGAGAAGAAGGGTAGAATGTGATTTTAGGAAATTTGATTACATGCAGGATATGGAGTTGAGAGTAGTAAGTATACAATATAATAAGAGAAGTGAGAGGACCATTGTAAAGTTATAGAGAGAAGTTACGAATGTGCTGTTAAATTAGTACCGGTATAGATGGCAGGTGAGATCAGATTTGTTGTAACCAGAGCAGTAAGTCAAAGTTGAAGTTGATTTGCATGCAAAAATAGAAAAATGTGTTGCCAAAATATCCCAATTATTTAAAGAAGCAACCATGGAGATATTGAAAGGTCCTGTAGAACACTTATTTACTATGGTTTGGTAAAGTAAATTCCTACCGTTCTGGTATACGGGACACCTCCAAAGAATATGATCCGGAGTACCTTCAGGTGCGCCACAGGAGCATTCTGCAGTATCCTGTAGATGATAATAATAGCGCCTTTTAGGTGTAATCACCACATTTAATCGAATGCGAAGATACCATATAGTTTCCGTTTTGGTCATGGGTCATGTTTTCCAATGCCTTTCGTAGGGATAAGTAGGTTTACTATTGGCTTTAAAATGTGAACTTTGAGAACTATAGTTATGCCAGCATTGTTGAAGACGCTGATGTCGTAGTTGACGAACATTGGTGTGATAACTAGTATACGGTATAACAGTTGAAAGGATATACGTAGACAGAGGCACCTTGTTTTGCCAAGTCATCAACATAAATGTTCCCTGGAACGCCTTTATGACTGGGAGTCGTTCATACTATAGAATATGTAAAGCCAGCTGATTGTGCTTTGTAGAGAAGTTGCTTAAGAATGATATCAACTTAAGCGGTCAATTTGAACATGTTTTAGTTCTTTTTCTGGCCACTAGATGTTTATAAATACTTCGATTTTTGAAATTTAAAAAAAATCCCATTAAAGAGCTAGGGCGTTTTGAGCGCCATTTAGCTTTTGAGATTCACATTAAGTTGGCCTTTAGATCAACTTTAACGGTGAGTAAAACCCAAGAGGGATGCGAAGTCCACGGATTTGCCTCAAGGGCAGTGAGAACACTGGCACTGGCACTTGTAACACACACTGGTGAGAGGTGATGTTTCAGTGTATATAAGAGAACCTGTCGAATGGCAAAGAGTTCACCATCGAAAATGTACTCAACTTGATTGAAGGTTGAGTGCACCTCAGAGCGCCAGGCGTGCTGATATCCAGTCGTTACTGCGGAAACAAATGAAACAACACTTTTTAAACATGCACAGGCATTTCTAAGAAACGATAGGATAAGGTAGACCAGGTCTATTTCGATCCAGAGGCTATTGTGATCTTTGGATCATAAGAGATAAAAAGCAGGTCAATACCGAATTGGCAGAATGTTGTAGTTTTCAGTCGACAGATACGAAAAATATGATCGTATTGACCTCCCCCCCCCCTTTCCCGATCGATATAGACCCGTAATCAAAATATACCCGGCATAGCCTATGATTGTTTCATTTTCACTTTTAAATGCTAGTCAAATCTCTTCTTAGGGAACCCAAATTACAAGCGTGTTGTGTATGGTGCGTAAGGAGACAGAATTGCAGTCTTTACAATTTCATAAGTTCAGAGTGCGTATTTATAGTTTTCGACTACTTTCTCTATAGAAACTGTGACGCCACCACCAGGAAAGGGTCCTCTTTAAAATGTAAAATGTGTAATAAAATTCGGTGGATCGATTTAAATTTATGCCAGGACAACCAAATAAGTTTAACCTGAATTTTTTTAACATTTATAAGACCTTATTATGTTGTATTTATTAAAAACATGTTACTTACATTTGATAATTTGTGGAGAAATCGCATGAAATTTAATAGGGTAGTAAAAATTGTTTGATTCACATGCCATTTTTAACGAACAATAATTCTGTGTAATGAATGTTTGGAATTGTTGTGGTTTCGTTTAATTAATTCATATGTGATGTTCTTTGCTATCTAGGAAATATTGATGTAATCAAATGAAGGGCTTTCTAAGGATTCGTGTTGCTACTAATACGAGGACAGTATGTTTTCATTAAAATGTGTTTTCCACAACGTCCTAATGTTACGAGATTGAAAGACATGATTGCTACATATTAAAGGCATTGATGAGATTATGTGTCTAGTTTGTATTATTATCTGCAGTCGTTTGGGGCGTAAGAATAGTTAATTGCGTGCTTCGTTTCAATGAAATTATTTTAGATAAAACCTAGACTTGAGACAAGTGATCTAACCTAACTAACCGTATTCACTCGGTCTAAGTCAAACTATTACAACGGCGAACAATTATCTAGAATTAAGCGATGTTGCGATTCTGTTCCAGTAAGTGATTTCCGAAATAAGAACGAATGGCTGCAGCAATGTTGACGTTTCAAACATTCGAAAGTACAAGTGGGAAAATCCAGTTACATCTAGGTTTTTCGTTATTTTGCACGGTGCGTGATATTTCCGAAGACAATAAAACAGCTGTATTACTAGCGTCTACAGATGCAACAGCATTTCAGCAGGTTAAAGACAAACTTAGTGCAAAGCCGATAGAAAGTGTATCATACTCTGCGTTGTAAGCAGCCTTGTATGTAGGAAAAGCCAATCTGCCTATCCCATGTTTTGCTTCTCATAAAATGGCTTCTGCTACAAAAAAGCCACTTGAACATTTTAATGAATCACTGTATAATCAGGTAAAAGAAAGATTAAGCACAGGCAACAGAATTAACGGATCTTGAACAGTTGAGAGAAGGCGGTAAGAGTATGGGGACATCCATAAAGCAAGAGGATGGCATAACACTCAAAAACATAGTATATTAGTAGCAACAGACAAATCCTTAGAAATGCCTTCATTTGATTATATCCATATTTCCTAAATAGCAGAGTCAAGAACATCACATACGAATTCATTACACGAAACCATAGCAAATTCCAAATATTCATTACACAGAATTGTTCGTGTAAGATGGCATGTGATTGTCTAAACGAAACACTTTTTACCACCCTATCAAAATTTAACATCGAATGCTAACATGGACATATTGCTTATTAACTGTAGGTGCCCTTGTAATACAACTCCGTAATCTTTTTTTATAAATTTGGTTGAAATCTTACTGTATTTTCAAAACTTGAATTCTTAGTATTCATAGAACCTGAAGTCCTGTGTGTTTCTGTAAAACTATATCAGAAAGATAATTTGTTAGTTTAGGGACAAACAAAAAAAAAATGTGTTTTGTTCTTTGTTTTATCGTCAACCGGATGCACGTAGTCTTTTCAACCCCATAATATTAGTTGAAATGACTGAGCTTGTCTTCAAATAAACTAGTGCCCTGGATCCTAGATCAGACTTTCCCTGGCTTCGTCTTACACATAAGGTGAATACCGTTATAGTACCTTGAAATAGGGCGATAGCCATGCACACCTACTGAGTAGATTGAAGGAGGGCGAAGCATGCACAAATGTCTACATAGGTTCAGTAGGGTATTGCTCTGCTCCCTTCCAACTCGATTTTGGTGTTAGGTTACCTTTACGAGTTAGTAATCGAATGCCGTACTTAGGTAGATCCTTGTTTAAGTCAGCCTGTCCATGATTGTATCCAAGAATTTTCCCAGATTTCCGCCATCTTCTCAGGTTCTCACAAGTCAGATATGTTTTCCTACACTTACCCGGACGCCAAAAATGCATGATGACTAAAAATTCTCCAGAAATTCTCATTTATACTTCTAGCTTTGAATATCTGCCAAATTCTTGCTTACATTTCTTTACTGTTTACACAAAGCGTTTCTCTTTCTATTGAGAATTTGACTTCACGATACATCCTAAATTATTTTCTGATCGATAAATTTTATAACGTCCCGGACCTCGGATCGGCAATGGGTAGGTACTCGGGTTCGAACCCGCTGCCGACTATCCTAAGGTTTTCCAGGGTTTGCCTCAGTTTAACCCGGAGAATGTTGTGATGGTGCGTTACGGCCTTGACACCTTTATCCTCTACCCTTCACTATCCCAGCCTGAGCCAAAGATGCCAAAAGGCCGTAAATAAAATCATGACTCAGATTCAAATTTAAATCTTAAAACGACCAATCCAGATGTAGCTGATGGTCACACTTGTCATATTTTTCACATTTATGATTGCGTAGTACAGTCTTCCTTTTTTTTGTAACTACAAATACAAGTTCTTACAGATAATAGCGTACCTAATTACGATTTTTGTGTAACGGACGTTACATTCAGGGATATCACGTTCTTCAGGTTGTTTCGTGAAAATAGGATTTCAGACTTAAACACAATGATGTCTTTTAAATAGAAAAAAATACTCTCACCAATAAACTGGGTAATTTATACGCATTAGGAATAAACATATTTGACATTTCCTAAACATCTCTGACCGTACTTTTAAGTCGAATGAAACTACCTGAAGAACGTGTTATCCTTGAATGCAACGTCCGTTACATAAAAGATCACAATTAGTACAGTGTTATATTGTTTTGTTGTGAAATTTATAACATCAAACTCCTTACAAGTACTTGTATTGTATTTACAAAAGTATGTAATAAATATTAAGCGATTTAAAAATATAACAAAAATACAGTAAAAATTTACACATTCGCTGCATTTGGATTGAAAGATAATCCATATTTTACATCAGGTATCCGTGCAGGAAAGAAAGTCAGTGACACTAACCTGCACGGTATTGTCAAGATACTTGTCTGGCAAAAGCATCACTCGCACACATTTGAAATGAAAACGGCATGTAACGGTTTACCTCTCTGGTTGAGAGCATTTGTGTAAAAATATCGGTGTTATTGGAGATTAATATATTATAGCTTCAATATTAATCAAACTTCACGCCATAATTGTACATGTAGTTAATTATATTACCAATGCTCGTAGTGTCTGTAGTGTTCTCCTTGTGTTTCAGGAGAAAGTGTAGCTGATACAAGTACTTCGTCTCCTGATAGTGCAACTATGGCTCCTGGAGAAGGTTCTCCCAAAGCAGCTTCCGAAAGTGTTCGGTCATCACCAAGCCCTAGTGTGCCACGAGACAGGTAACGACTTTGTATAATTTTATTTTAGTATTTAGTTATATCTTTAACTTCTGTATCGACATACTGCAGATTTTGTGTGTAATAAATGTGATTAACTTTCTATGCAGAATATTATGGATAATTTCTGTTTCAACTAAAGTTCAACTTCGCAAGGAGGTATTGTAACTTATCATATAATCTCATCTGTTTATAAAGTAAAATTACGCAATATGATTATGTATACTCGAGGACAAAAGAAGACTGGTCCCAGAATCGTCCGAAGCTTTAAAGAAATAAAAACAAAACTGAAACTTAAAAAGTTATGTTCTCACAGCTATAGATGTGTTACAAAATTGTATTTTTATAACAGACGGATGATCCTGATGAGTGTTCTGTCAGCATATAGGTAAAGTAACGACCCGGAAATTTCTCGACAAGCTAAACCGATGGTGGTTTGCCGTTGCCTTCAGTCAGCTATCATCTTAAGGACGGGGCTTAGTTCGTAACTAAATTGCAAACCAGTAAGTTCAATGTGTCCATACTGGAAATCGAACCTGGGAATCCTATGATTACCAGGCGAATTGTGAAATCACTCCTCTGCCAGTTACACACACAAATATAGGTATTGGATTGTATTTCATCCAAGTAATTGACTATCGTCTTTAAATTGTTTTAGTTTACCAGGTTGTTCGGATATGAATGGCCGTTTTTGTAACTCACACTACTACTGAGTTTTGTAATGGAGTAAATAAAGCCCTTCATTCTAAATAATCTCCGTCTGCAGCGAAATAGCTCTGTCAACGATTCAAAAGGCACTCAATCCCGTCCATGAGGCATGAATACATTTTCTGCACTATTCCTGTTTTTGAACACTTACTTTCACGAAATAACTTGGATTAAAAACATATGTCTATTGGTGCTAAGTACATATGTGCCTTTAAAGCCCCGTTATCCGCCCTTGACCTGCGCCCTCTATCTTCCTCATCTTGGAAACTCTGCTCCCCTATCCGTTCTGAAATTGAGTCTACGCCCCATGCTCTCTCCACGTTACGATATGTCTTTGCCACAGTATGTCTCAGTTTGGACTCATGCAACAAAAATTATCCAACATGATGCACAGAGCCTTGTAAAAACGTCCTATGACACCTGCAACTACACTTCATGTGTATGTTGCTGTGACCTTCAACAGGTATCACAATTCCACCGGTCTCATATAATAGGAGAGTTGAATGTGGACACGGTGTATTTCGACCATTTATTTCCGAACAACCTGGTTTAAGAAATATGTATGAACGTATTATTTGTGGTATAATTTTACGAATAAGTTGATTTAACATTATATAGTATTAGAATATTTGATATTATGATAGCGGAAGCAAAAGAGATTTCTTTAATTCATTCACCTCGTCATAACAGTAAAATAATTTTCATTTCATTGTTTCTTCAATAATGCTGTGGATTTACAATCGCAAGTAAGCGTTTTGCGCTTCGCATACAGTATCACTTTAGAAGAGTTTCATCTATAAAATTTACTATCTACTTTTAGTTGCTTAAGTGAGATAAGAATGAACGAAATTGTTGTGGTTGATTCTTCAAAGAATTGAGCCACAATCATACTTTTCAACGAGACACGAACAATGCTCATACTTTACTGCTGCCTAGCGGAAACTGGGTAAGTTTGTGACAACTAATGTAAATGTTTGTAGGGTAGACCGGGGCTATTTGAGTATAGTAAGAGAAAAGTAAAAAATTCCAAAACCCAACGTACTTTAGAGTTTAAATAATTATGCCATAATCTACGTACATTATTATAGTACAACATATTAAAGAACCTATTAAGTCATGGAAATTCTGAAAACGAATTTAAAATAAAAATGGCAGAATTCGAGACTAGTAATAATCACGGGGCTCTTTGGATCTTTCGCTGTATCAACATTGTTTACAAAATCACCTTAGTGTTCATGTATATTTTAAAATTACACCCTTTTCTATATAATTTGTGAAAAAACACAACATTAATAAACATTTCCCCTCAACTCTTCATTGATGTAACCACTATCTGATAAGGAAACACGACAAGCCGGTAGTAGATTGTTGGCGAATTCTTCTCTCATACGCTGACCTGTAAAAATAACAAATAGTGGGATGTATTGTCCAACTGCGTTGCAAGAGACTATCACAATGACATTCTCGCCTCTTTCGACGCTAGTGAGAGCAACCACTTCTTTTTCCCCTTCTTGGCAATGACCTTGTTTGGGTTGTTGTTAAGAGAAGACCCTGATCCATCCACGTTGTATTTACGCTGTGGTTTTGTGTTGACACTAACAGTTACAGGTTTCAACAGTTAAAAAATCACTCACAACTTCCTTATTAATTTCCTGAGCACGAGCTCTTGAAAGTCCCTCAGACTTTCGTAATGATAAGTTCGGATGTCTTTTCATGAAACTTAAAAAACAATCCTCAGCATCTAATCCTTTATGTTTCCAAGGATGCGGAATTGGATTTATTATTACGTATCGATGCACAGCTTTACGAATCGTTTCAGGGGTGCAGCCTAGCCTTTTCCCCGCGAGAGTCAAAATTCGCAACACGAACTCTTCCTCGTGTTCTTCTGTCAGTACTGTGGGGTGTCCTGTGGCTTTCGGTTTTGCACTTTGAACTATTTCATCATTATCATCCAAGGTTAGTCTAAACCTTTCAACATGCACTTTCCTTCGCAAAGTTTCAAATTTACATTGCAGAGCTGTGAAGCTCCACGTAAACTCAAATCACATTTTGTTACACTTTGGATGGCCTTCTCCATATCTTCATTATTTCACTTGTATTTATGTTTTGATTTGTATGTCCGTCCCATCTAAAAAGAAAATGAAATGTTTTGTTTAACATACATGCATCATATAGTCTAAACCATAAATACAAAATTAAAATCCATAAATTAAATAAATTCACATAAGTTTACACCTGACTCAAATAGCCCCGTTTCGCATATGCTTACGTAGGAACGTACTACTTTCGCACTAGACAGAGGACAGCACCAAAAATGGCGTTTATAACATGCGGACATTCTGTTTTACGCGTACGGTAATAATTTTACAAATATATGCATTTACACAGGTTCAGCACCTTATATCATACATACACTATTTTATATCAGAGCAAAATATGAAGTATTGCAACTCACCTTGCTCAGAATAGTCGCAAATTCACAGCAACTGATAAGAAAGCAGCAGATCAAAGACACACACACACACCCTTCCCTTTGCCAACGAACTCAGAACTAAAGGCAGGTTCAGCGTACTGGTTGGTGCGCATATTAAATGCGCAGTGGCATTTTTTCTTAAGTTTAACCCAAATAGCCCCGGTCTACCCTACACTGTTAAAAAAGTTGAAAAGTTCCTTGATATATCCCGTAATGTTTCAGAGAAATTTCAATATTGCAGTTATCTACAGTAATCCTGTAAAATCACCGATATTTTTCTTTCATATTATTGGAAGTTTTCAGTTCCAGTGTGATTTGCGCAGAAAGAGAGAACTTTATTATTGTAACCATGTATCCAATGTTGGTCAAGTGTGTACTGCCGCCATTTTGACCGTCTATTTTCGCAAAAGTGGGAAATAGTCTCAATCAATGGGGATTCTGATTAGACCAGTCAATAAGGGGCTTTAGAGGGGCCAATAAAGAAAAAATGGTGGAAAGCTGGAACAAATTTTATTTTCTTCAGAAAAGTGTACTCAACAACGTGTTAGTTTTGCATTCCTCTACCACCCCTGCTTTTGCCGCCATCTTGGAAAATAAAAAATGGTGTCAAAAATCAGTTGTTGCTGTTTTAAATAAATATCTCGGTTGAAAGACATTTTAGAGCAAAATAAGTTATTACAAAAACTGATCTACACAACATTACAAAAACTGTACATGAACTACAGCTCAACTGCTAAGAAGAATATGATTGCTAAGCAGAACATCATTTTCCGACATACATTTAGTTGTGCTAATACCACTACAGTGATTTTCAAGTATGGTAAACTAGATAAAAGTACAGAATTAAAAGATGCTGCTTCTGCTGAGTCTTGGAAGATTCCCAGCAAGCCAGGAGACGTCGGCATTTGGTCGCTGAAGGTGGGCCGACGAGCGAGTCCCGCCGAGAAATCCCGACGGGTTTTGGGCGGGATTACGCCTCTATGCCGACCCCGACGGCGGCCCGGAAATTGGCGCGACGACTAAACGCCACTTATTGATCGCGCCGACCACTCCCCGACTACTAGTTGGTCGGGCCGCCGTCGGCTTCCGCATTTGGCTTGCTGGGTTGCTGAGGTCGAAAGAAAATTTGCTCGCTCTTCAACTCTGATGGGAATAAGAGTGAATCCCTTCAATATTTGAGGTACATTCTTTGACGAAATCATTAAGTATATATAAATTAATTTTGGTTTTCAATATCATCGTTTACAGTTTACAACATATCATGAAGTACAGAAGTGGATTAAATCTGACCAAGTACGGTTAGAAAGTTTTCAAGAATGGGCTTGCTCATTCATATCGTAATAAATGAAGAAACTGCACCTGCAGCGCTTTTCTACATATTCCATGAAAGTGTCGTAGAGGTTACACAAAGGACAAAGGGAGCTGTAGAAAAGCTGTATTAAAAGATTAAAATGGTCCATGATCTGCAAACATTACAATTGACTGTCTTTCTTCTCCAATTCTGATGTTGTTCCAGAAGAGAAAGGGTGTGATGTTCCTGTTGATATATAACTAAAAGAATTGTCAGTAGCATATGTAGAATAAAACCATGAGAAAATGGTTTTCATTTACTCAGAAATAAAATAGTACTCAAAAGAATCATATGTTCATTTTGTTTCTATGATATTTATAAGGTTATTAGATAATTACTAGTAAATATACTAGATATTATTACTTAAATATACAATGTCTTTTCATTCATACTTCCATAAGAAGTTTAGAATTGGTGCTTCAAAAAGAAATGATAGCCCTACGTTGTCAGACAAGAAAATTAACATTGAGTTTTGCTGTTACTATACGCTGTTGGGAAAAATTACAGAAAAGCATCTCTAGCGCATAAACGGTGCATCCTAGAAGAATAATGGTAATAACCTTTCTTGTAGAGAATGTTGTGTAGATCCGTTTTAGTAATAACACACTTTACTATAAAATCCTTTTCAAGTGAATTATTTACAAAATAGGTTTTGGCGAAAATTTTCCAAGATGGCGGAAACAGGGACGGTAGAAGGGTGCAACACTAATAACACTTTTCTGAAGGAAATAAAATTTGTTCGAGCTTTCTTCCATTTTTTTCCTATTGGACGCTTTGTTAACGTCTTGATCCCTAATTGAGAAATCGAAAAATGATTAAAACGTGGCGTAAGTCGTCGTAATGCATGATTCGTGGGAGTAAGTAGTTTATGTCTTCGGAGTTCAGATATCGTGTTTCTGACCCTGTATACTGTTTTGTTCTAGAGTCACTTATTACTGGCAGCTTGGTCCAGTCGGTAAGGCGTTGGACTCCTAATTCAACTATCCCGTTCAAGTCTCGCTTCAAGCTTGTTTATTCTTCCTTCTATTCCTAGTATCCCTGAAAACTAAATGGTGTATGGATTTTATCAGTTAAGTTACTGGAAATTTCCGGGCAGCCAAGAATGTTTCCGAAAATTTTTCACAGTATAGACAAAATAGTTCTGTTGTTCTAAATGTTGTGTTTGTCGCCATTTGTAGTGAGCGCAACCTACCTCTATCTAGATATTATTGTGTAAAATATGTCTTCTGTGATTAGATATGTTATTGTGGTCATATCGTATAAGTTGTCTCTATTCTAATACATTCAGAAATCCGATTATGAAAGAAAAACGCTAAATCTTCAGAAAGCAGTTTGTGTTTCAAAGTTGGAGTGGAGGAAACTTCCGATTAGCGCATTGGGATGGTTACCCAAAGGTCCCAGGTTCGATCCCCGGTCCAGTCACACTTTTCACTCTTTAATATGTGTTTGTTTATGTTAGCTTAGTTTCTGTTACCAGCAAGAAGAATTTCTTTTGTTTACTCCTTCATGTTAATGATGATCTTGTAGTAACAACAAAAAAAGGGCAATTTAAATAAGCTTTAACTGATGTTCCTCATATGCATCATTAACTTAAAATTACACTATTGGCGAAACTGTAACGTAACACACATTCAAAGAAGTTAACATGTACTCCTGCTACAGCCGACAAAAGACATTATTATAATCATCATCTTCTTCCTTCTTTACAACTCCTCCGTCCAAAATGAGGAAGTTTTTAAGAAACAATCCAGCTGTGTTGGATGGCCTGGTTTATAATAACTCCCTTTTCTGTCATTGTTCCCGAGTATTGCGAAAAAAGAGTCATTTCTCCGTTTTAAGAAAGAAAAGGACGATAAAAGAAACTGAGTTGGACTCAGCATGTAATCTACCTTACGACAAACTGAATAACCAACCTCCTTCATTTTATGTCATGGTGAAAGTATGGGAAACTGAACTAAACATCTCATTCAGTGTGACACTTTCTATTGTTTCTTCGAGAGCAGATAAAAAGGCACTCTTCCGTCTTTCTCTTTCTTTGTTACAGCTAGACTAAACACATTAATCTTTTAGGACCAAACTGATCATTAACAGAAGAATAAAACCACGGGAGGATTAGGCAAATGCTATTACTATTTTCTAGTCAAGAAGAAGACATAATTTTAATATTATTTCTAAAGTTGAAATTTACATCCAGACATAATGAATATCGAACTTTGCTGAAGCATTCAGAAAACTGGAGATAACTACATTCTTTTGTTTTTTCCATCCGCCTTGTATTCTAAAGGCAAAAATAAATAAATAAAAACGTAGAAATGCATAATGTGACACATGACAGTTTCCGTTTCACTTTTCTCAAATTGATCTTTTCTTAAATATAATTTTATCTTATAGAGAAACTAATCACTATACAGGCTGAGTCAGAAATACGACTACACGTTTTATTGTACATTTTTAATCACAAGACAGCTTGTGGATACCATTTGAAACGCAATGTTTTAGACTAACAATGACAACAATACAACAGTATCGAGTCACTTAACTTTCTCAAACTGATCCCCGTTTGCCTCACAGCATAATCGACAATGCTTTGGAAACTCACATATGAATCGTGCATTTCCAAAACTTTGTAAGTGCCAAATACAAAAGGTTACAGAAATGTCAGGTCTATGGAAAGAAAATGTATTTATAACCTAAGACAAATACATTTAAACTTTCGTGTTTCCACCACTAGGGTCAACGGTAGGCAGACGATGTGCTGTGACATTGTGAAACATGGAACTTACAACGTGTTTTTGTAATAAAATGCATTTTCCAAACAATTGCATTTACAACGTTTTGGAAATGCACGACTTTCTGATACATGGACACCGGAATATCAAGAATTTCCCCCATAATTGTTGTTTTCAATATGTCAATGTGGCGCGGTTTCCGAGAGTGAACTTTCTCTTTCAAATATCCCCACAACCAACAGTCACAAGGTGTGAGATCAGGGGGGCGCGCTGGCCATTTTGGAGACCCTCTCCTTTCCACACATCTGTTGAGGAATTCACGATTTAAAATTTCCCTTGCCGCAGTATCGTAATGAGGGGATGCACTATCATGCTGGAATAAGCAATGCTCGTGTTGAACACTTTTCATCACTGGCATAACAAGTTCATTAAGGGTTGAACACCGTTCACCATTACAGTTTCATTCAAGATCTGCATTCCTAACAATCCTTCCCATCCGATCATTGCCCGCGTTTCGAACGTTTTTCTTCAATAATTTGCTGATTTTCTTTCGCACAATAATGACAACTATGGCGATTAACACTTCTGTTAACATTGAACATAGCTTTACCAGAAAAATGCCATTTCTAAAACCAACGCTCGTCGTTTCCATCTCTTGAAAGCCATTCACAGACTTCGAACTTCCTGTCACCATAATCCTCATTCAGTTCGTGAACCCGAATCGGCTTGAAAATTCTATATTTCTCCCATTTCAAAACACGAGACAAACTGGATTGGGTCGATCCTAACTTACGTGCATCGTGACGATCTTTCGAAGGTTTCCACAATCCTACCTGTTGTTGCTACATCACTGCTACTCTGAGGTCTTCCAGGAAATGTTCCTTTATGAATACTTGCCGGTAGTCAGCAGTCGGTTTCTCAACTTCCCCACAGTCGACGGTAGCAATGTTACGTAAAAATCACGTCTCGCCAGTATCACATCCTCACGGTTATTCTCATACGTAATCGCTCATTCTGCACCGGTCACTTGCTACTGAATGTTCAGGGCCAGTTTGGCTAGTGACATCAGTTGAGGCACATGACTCGTATCTGAAATTCCAAACAACGTTTCAAGTTTAATATATCATCCACCACTTCTTTCTACAACACACAGATACATTGAATTTAAACATGTGGCCATATTTCTGACAGCCCCTGTACACTATGCGATCAAAAGTATCCGGACACCCCGTGCAATGTGTTTATCATAGAGGGCGACACAGTACTGCCATCTACCTCGTGGAACCCATTGTCAGCGATCTCAGTAGTCAGCAGACAGCGCGAGGTAGCAGATTGTGACGATCTGAGGAACTCACGGACTTTCAACGTGGTCAGGTGATTGCGTTCTACTTGTGTAAGGAGTCTGTGCGCGAGATTTTCACCCTCCTGAACATCCCTAGGTCTACTGTTTCCGATGTTAAAGTGAAGGGAAATGTACAACCAAACAGCGTGGACGCCGACCTCCCATGTTGACCTCCAGACAACGTCCAGTGTTAAAGAGGGTCGTACAGCGTAATCGTCAATCATTCATCGCCACCAACACACAGGTATACCAAACTGCATCAGGATATACTCCAACCACCACGACTGTTCGGCGCGAAGTTCGGAAACTCGGTTTTCATGGCCGAGCAGCTGCCCATAAGCCACATATCACACAGGCAAATGCCAAACACCGCCTCGTGTGGTGTAAGGAGCGTCAAAACTGCACCATAGAACAGTGGAATACAGTTGAGTGGAGAGATGAATTACAATGTGGCGATTCGATGATAGGGTGTGGGTGTAACGAATGCCTGGTGAACGACATCTACAAGCATGTGTAGTGCCGACTGTGAAATTCGGTGGTGGTGAGGTTACAGCTTAGTCAGGTTTCTTCTGGACAGACTTGGCCTCCTTGTTGCTTTACGTGGCAGTATCACGGCACAAGGTTACGTTGACATTTTAAACACGTTCCTGCTTCCTACCATCGATAGCCAGTTCGGGAATGGCCATTATGTCTTTCAACATGACCGAACATCCTTCCATACTGCAGAGATTTTGGGAGCGTGGTTTAACGACAACAACGTCCAACTAATTGATTGGCCTGCGCAGCAGGAGCAGAGTCCTGATTTCAATCCGATAAAACATTTCTGAGATGTTTTGGAACGCCACACCGACCCACATCGATATCTCTTCTCACTTCGGCGCTCCAAGAGGAATATGCTGTCATTCCCCAGGAAACCTTCCACCACCTGATTGAAAGTATGCGTGTTAGACTGCAGGCTGTCATCAATGTTAAGGGTGGGCCAACACCGTATTGACTGACACAATGGAGGGCGGTCCAAACTTGTACTCCATTTACAGGTCGGTATCCGTATACTTTTGATCATATAGTGTACGTAATAATGCTGTTGAACGTGAACAATTAAATGGTTGTCTTATTTTGAGTTTCTCTACATCGTGAAAAAATTCTTGTACCATACATCTTTTGTACATATTACCCACGAATTTTAGTTTTGTGCACAATAAATGTTAGAAATGTAGCACGAAGTGCACATGTTTTTTAAGACAGATTTTGTCCACTTGTTCTGCACTTCTTGTACACATTCATCACCTTTCATCAGGTTTATTTGCAGGTCAACCGGTCTCGCCTAACTTTTCTTCGTAAGCTACCAGAACTACCTATGTAAAAGGCTGTATTATCAGATATCTGCACGTTTAAGGCGCACACAAGCCATTAAAGGTTGACTCGTTTTGAATGTTTAAAGGCTACACTTAAAATGCACAAAAAGTGTAGGTATTTTTTCAGTATAAGACTGTATAGTGCTTCCCAGCACACAACTACTGGAATTGTGTGGGCATATCAACCAAAGAGTTCTTGCTCTAAAAGATTTGTTTAAAAAAATGAAGAAGAAGGAAAAAAGAGTTGAAACTAGCACATTTACATAATTAAACAAGCGGATCTGTGTTTTTGTATGGATGCCTATCTCAGCTCTTCATTTTTTTGCCCAATGCGTTACATAATTTCCTCTGCACTTACGTATTTGAACTCAAAGAAGCAAAAGAGAAACCATTACAGCCTCTTAAACTATGTCATATATAGGCTAACATCCTTAGGTTCTCTTTCTTTCATTATACTCAAATTAAACGTAACCGAACTCTCATTACATTATTTTCCGACCCCACCCCCTAATCCTTAATTTTCATTCTGTACAATATTTCCCCCTTCTTTTACTTCATTTTTAATTTTCATTTTTTTTTTTTTCACAATATGTCTAACTTCTTTCTGAGTCATTGTGTTCTTTGAGATCCAACAGAAACAGGTATCTTACAAGAAAACCTAGGGAACTATAGACACGCCGATTTCTTTAAAACTCCGGGAAAGTATGTTACCGCCCATACAATTCATTTTATCTTATCCGGGAAAGTATAGTGCAAGTTAAAATATTTAGAGACCCGTTTTCAATGTTTTTAAGCAATCTTCCCACCTGAACATCGCGAAAAATAACAAAGTTCATGACTATATTAAAATTGTCATAACTTTGTCAATTTTCATCCGATTTGCACGATTTTTTAAATTGAAGGGGAAACAATCCTCTATAAGACTCACAAGTTTAATTTGTCATTACAGTTTATAGTGAAACCTACTTCCCCACCGATTCGGTTATAGTGAAATAGCTTTTTCAAGCAATTCCCTAGAACTATAACCATGTACTGAAATATATTAGCCATATATTGGCAATATATAATACATTGAAAAGATATATTGACATATTACTAACGACCGTTCTACTAAATTGTAAAAAAAAAAAAAAAGTTTCTTGTTCCATTATTATTTTGTATTTCGAAATGTTCATTTAACAACTATAAGAGCAGTTTGTGAATTAATTATATAATATAGGAATTGACACTCGCGTGTAAAAAACTTCGCGTTTATACAACGTCGTTTCACGTTTTTGTGTATTGACAAACACTATCATTAAAGAATGATTTAAAAATTGCTATATTCGTATTTATGTACATACACTGAAACTTTTATATTCGGCACATATGTATTTATTTATTTACCTGGATATGTATTCCGTAATCCATTTTTGTTAATAGAGTTAGATTCGTATTCCAAACACAAGTCACGTATCGTAAACAAAACAAAACTTGTTTACAGTATTCCCCAAATTTTACTAATAAAGCACATTAAATTAACAGTATACAATCCTTACTGTACAATGTACATATACTTCATTTTTAGTGGCATTTCCATATTACAAAAGCTTCTGTGAATGTCACACCGAATGAAAACCGAAACACTATAATCAAAAGCTATTTCACTATAACCGAATCGGTGGGACGGTTTCAGTATAAACTGTAATGACAAATTAAACTTGTCAGTCTTATAGAGGATTGTTTCCTCTTCAATTAGAAAAATAATCGTACAAATTGGATGAAAATTGACAAAGGTATGACAATTTTAATATAGTCATGAACTTTGTCATTTTTCGTGATGTTCAGGTGGGAAGATTGGTTAAAAACATTTGTAAATCGTTTTATGGGCAAAAACGGAAAACGGGTCTCCAAATATTTTCACTTGCACTAGTATCAAGGAAATCGGCGTGTCTACAGTTCCCTAGGTTTACTTGTTAGTAGTGTATGCGTGACTGGGATTTATACGTTGTTAGACCAGATTCTTAATCGCGGTGCTCCGTCATCCTGATATGCCACAACGATTGACTCGGTGTGACGCATTCGAAAGACATTAATTGAAATGTGTTTGATAGTTGACTGTCTACTCTAATTTTGCATCAGATTACAGTCCATGCAGAATTCTGGACTGGTCAGCGATTTCTAATATGGCAAGTTGAGCTTCTTCTGGAAGTTGCGAATACTAGAACAACCTGTCAAAGATCTTTCGAGGTGTTTATAGTGTAAGCGCTCGCACGTCCCTATTTAACTGTGCAGGTCTTAAGGCCCTAATATTTGGTGTGTTTTTCATATCTAATAGTTATATATTAATGTAGAAAATTTTAACAATATTAAAAATTATGATGGCACAGCCAATCTGATGATTTCACAAGTCACGACTCGTTAGAATTTTTGTTGTTTCCATGGTGAGAAGCATTCAGGTATTTAAATCGACTTTCTTCCGAAATGTGAGATATTCCATGAACCAACAAGAGTATTTAACGAGTTGGGAAACAAACAGATAATGATAAGAATCATGTTACTATTTTTAAAAGCATTTCAATACTTCTGCGTTACCTAAATTCAAAGATTTTGTCTTTGATCAATTCGTGATTCAAATCTGAAATTAAACAAGAAATATGGACGTACAAGGCCACATTATTGTTTAAATACACTGAAGTGAAACTGCTATCTTGTGATGTACATTTTTCTATATATACAGCAGTAGCTCTTCCGGAATGTAGGACAAATAGTAAATGATAATATTATTTTTAAAAAAATTATCTTGTGTATCAATCAACTCGACGAGAGCAAGATAAGACGCCGCCAGTAACAGGATATTTATCGTAAAATAAACATTTTATCTCAACTTACTATACTTCCTGTAACAAATAACGTAACTTCAGAACTAGGTGCGGTGATTAACTCAACACAATAATGATTTTACTCTTAGTTGGTTTTTGATATTTCAACTAAAAGTTCAACCATGTTGTACTGGAACAGGTAGGATACTTTTTTAAAAACAATTGTCACCTGTATATTTAAGACACCTGCTATAAATGTGTTCAATGGGGTTGCTGCGCTTGAAGTGGTTGACTTCATAGACTCGTCTAGATTTAGATATAACTTGCGTGAACTACAAAACTATTTTGAAGCTCTTCAATACACTTCGGGGTACTGTCTTAAAATCTTTTGTTAACGAACTTAAGTCTTCAGGCTGCTCCAGATCTTATTCTTCTAAGTCCTTCTAGGCAGAAAGCAGTTGTTGGAGGTCGTCACACTAACGTTCCAGTGTGAGTATTTACCCAGGCCATAGAAATGAATAATAACAAATGGCCAAATTAGAGTGATCGTCACTTTAAGTGTAGTTTGGTAAAGCGTTGGTAAAGTGTTTGATTCATCTGCACCCAAATATTGAGTAAAGTATCTAGAACCATTGATGAAACGCAGTTTTCATCATTATTTAGAATGTGATGCCCATTTTTTTCCCCGTTTGTTCTAAAAGAGAGAACATGACCCCAAAGCGAAGTATTGCATGCATTACTCATTAAACAAGGGTGTCACTTCTCTCATAATACGAGGTGCGTATCATTTGTCTTTACCTCCCACACCACAGTTGTTAATCTTTGTCACCATCTGCCTCTACACACTGTTTGAACCTTTGTAACCCAGTTATGAAAGTAGACTGAGAAGTTCTTTTCGGAAGTTTGTTGAGACTGGAAAATGGCACTTCTGGACGCAGACTATAATCCCCGCAATGAATCCTTCAGTTTTGAAAAAAGAATAGCCGGGTCACTGGAGTAGAATGGGAGAGGGGTCACTTCGATGTTCGTATCCTACAAAAAATCTATCACAATTCTAGATGTGTAAGAGGTGCATTATCGGAGTCAAGAAGAAATCTTAACAATGAAAGATATTAGCCGATGTTGCTGCACCACTAAAAGCAACCGCTTATCCAAAAGTTGAACATACCCATTAATTGTTCACCCCTTTGGAACAGGATTCGCCAGAATTAGTCACGTTTAGTTCTAGAAGATAGCTTAAAGTCTTTCTCATTTGAAGGGATCTGCTAAAATTTCTTGCTTGGAGGCGAAAAGGGGTGTTTCCAGTGTTTCAGCATTAAAGATGGTTAGCATTTGTTTCTGGATTAAAGTTGGTAATAGGCGTTTCGTTCATTGCGATCACAGACTTCAACAATTGCTCATTGGTAACACAGTTCCTTGTCAGAAGATCTCTTGAAACTATCACGCGGGGAAGCCTTCTTCTCTTTATCCAGCTGTAGAGCAACCCAACGTAAACTGATAGTCCATAACATCAAGTGTTTTGTTGCAATTCTTTCGACAGCATGGTTAGAGAATCCTGTATGGTTGCATATGTCTTCAACAGTTCACTTTCTGTTCGCCATTACCAGCGCGTCAACACGAACGATGTTTTCTGCGGTAGTGACAATAATGTGACGTCCAGCTCTTGGCAAATCTTCAGTTGATTGCCGCTCACCAGTAAATGCACGAGTCCTTTTCGAATAGTAATGTTAACAAGAGCATTATTCCAAGGTAGGATCCAGCCCCGCAGTCCACCATCCTGACCGAGGATTTCCAGGGTTTTCCCTCAGTTTTACCAGGCCAATGCCGGGGAAGAAAATGCTCTGTCTTCTACCCTACCCTATTCCGGTCTGACCCATAAATTCAAATTCTTCAAAAAAGTAAATTGAAAATCCATTAATATATATGTGTGTCTGTATACATCGTCTATGATTTGATGTTTAAGTATTTAAGTACTGCTGGCAGGAAAACCGAATCGAAGCCTTTTTCAAAATCTATGAATTTTAGTGGAAATACATATTCATAATAAGTGTATTCCTTTCCATAAACTTGTTCAAAATTTTTATGTGATCTATTGGGCTAAATCCACAACGAAATCCGAACTTGTTACCTTTCTGGTTGAAATCTAAGTTTCGTTCAGTATGATTCGGAATAAGTTTAGCGAACATTTTGTTTATAATTGTCCTATATTTCTCCACGCGTTCTTTGTCCCCTTTCTTGAACAACAAAATAATTATAGCATTATTTTAACTTAAGGGCATTTCTCTCTTCCAGAAGCACATTGAGAATTATTTGGCAAGTGTCCTCTTTCATCTTTTCAGCTCCCCATTTAATTATCTCTGCTACGAGTCCATCTTCTGCTAACGATTTCCCTTCTTTATCCCTCGAAGAACTTTATCCACTTCTTCTCTCACTACCTGTGTGACTTCTACGGCAGTTTCTTCTGAATCTTTATTTCCTAGTTCTTCATCGACGTAGTACAATTATTATCTATACAAGTTTATATATTTTTTTATAATAACCCGTTATTTCTAGTTACAGTCCCATCAGGTCTCTTAACTACTATCATTATTTGTTTCTTCCCTATCATGAACTGTTGTTTGGTTTTTTTCAGTCTCTTGCTTTTCTCGATTTTATTTTTAACAACATTGTATCTTCGTACATCCTCCATTATTTTCTTTCTTAAGGTTTTATTTAATTCTATGTACGCAATCCTGTTTACGTCAATTTTCTCTTCTTTCATTTCCTTTCTTTCCTTCGTCAAAAGTTTAATTTCCTCTGAGATTTTGCTCTTTTATTTGCATGCCTGCAATTTCTTTGGCCCATTCTATTATTATCTCAGTCAGTATTTTATTTCTGCAACTGATATCTTCGTCTTCTAACCTTTCGAAGATGCCGAATCTGTTGCTTAGTTCTGCCTGGAATTTCTGTCTGTTTCTCGCTAGATTTTTCTACATATAAAACTGGCACTTTTCCTCTGTTTAAGCATATCCCCTCTCAAATACTATCTGTAGTTTCAGCTTACATCTCACCATCCTGTGATCATTCGAGATTTTGAAATTGTTCAGAACAGACACGTCTTGAACGATTTCCCTATTATTCGATAGATGCAAAGAAGGCCGTGAGTCCCTGCCACAAGTTTGGCTCTTTGGCGAAGGATTTCACACGAAGGAGATTGTCCAAGGAATGGAAGAGGCGATAATCTGTTGGCGCAAGGTCCGGGGAGTACGGTCTATCACACAGTGTTTCCCAGCCAAGTCATTGTATGGTATCCCTTAACAACCCGCGCCAAGTGCGGTCTAGCATTGTCGGCAAGGAACCTTACACTCTTCCTATTCACAAAGGCTGGCTCTTCCTGCTACAGTGCCTATTGCACACGTTCCAACTGCTGCGAGTACAGGTCCGCAGCAATGGTTTGGCCCGATGGTAGAAGATCGAAGTCCACCACTTGGCGACTAGTCCACCAGATGCAAAGCACGATCTTGCGTGGGTGTAGGAGCGGTCTTGTAGTGTGAGACACAGGGTCCTGCGGTGGCAACCAATGTTTCGGAGTGTCATACAGGATCGATCTTTCGTCACTGGTGAGCACTCGATCGAATATGGGTGTGTTGCGGTGCCGAGAAAGAAACAACAAACATGTTGTCACTCGTTGGTCCTTGTAGGCTTCCGACAGTGTGTGGGATATCCACTTGCTCAACTTGTACGTATCCTTATGTGGTACAGATAAGGCCTGACTGTTTCATCAGGAAGCGTTCGGCAAGCTCACAAGACGTCGGCTGCTGTCTTGCTCTATGGTTGCCTTCAGGGCCTAGTCATCCAGGGCCTTTGGGCACTCAGTGCGGGATTCATTACAAGGGACAAATCTCCCGACCTGAATTTCTGGAACCTACTTCATAAAACCACAATTAATATGTAAGTTGTACGGATAATTTCTTCTAGTAACTCGTCAGTTAGTGAAGAACACTACATCCAAGTTTAATTTCAATGTGTCGATATTGACATCTTTCATCTGTTCTTTCTCATCAATTTGTACTTGTTCACTACCGCCTTTATTAGTAGCATTCTCATTAATCCGTTATTTTCTCTCTCCGCGATCTTCTGTGAAATTATCTTTCCCCAGATTCGACATGCCTTCCGTCTTATTCTAGCTTTGCTTTTCTTCCATCGACATTCGCAAAGTAATCAGGTACCAAGCATAAATATTGAGAATCCACATATCTAATAGTTTATTTTTTTTTTCAATTTTGCTACATCGATCCCAAAACTCAAGTTTAATGCATTTGTTGAATTTGAGTTAGAATATTCTTCCATCTTTTCCTTTCTACTTTTCCTATAATGCATCTTCCTTGCCTTACTTCCATGTCCACATGGTTTCGTTTTAACTGTCAATTTTGTTCCTTGCTTCCTCTTCCATTTGTTCGTATTTTCTTTCCTTTACATTTTTTTGTTATTCTTCAGCAATTTGTAGTCTGTTTTTCCTTTCTCTGGGATTTTTTCCTTATCTACTCTCACACTGTCCATCTTTTGTTTGATTGATTCGTTTAGTTTGTCTAATTTCCATTTCACTTCTGTAAATCACTTTTCAAACTTGAGTTGCTTCTCTTCTCTTTCTCTTCTGTGTACTTCCTTCTATTCCTTTTTCTCTTTTTCTTGCTCTTTGGTTGTTTCTTCGTCTTTATTCTATCCATTTGTTTGAATCTTTTTTTCTTCTCCTACTCGTACATCCTAATTTCAGTATCTTTTCTTCATTGTGTTTTTCCATCTCTCGTGACTTTTATTCCGTCTCTCTTGGCTTTCTTCTAGTTTTCTCTCTCTTTCATCCTTCTCTCGTCTTCTCTTTTTCCTCATTTCTTCCTTTTTCGTTTTCTTTCTTCCTCTTGCTGTCTGTAGCTTTCTTGTAGCTCTTCTACCATCTTTACCGATATTTCAACCCAAATGGGAACTTCCATCAATACTCATCAGGGTTGTCTTTCTCCTTTCTTTCTCTGAATTTCGCCTGCCATCTTGTTGCATGGATTGGTTCTCTTCCCTCCAAATCACTCACTCTAATATCTCCTTCATTTTCGACTTCTATTCTGCTTTACGTCCCATGATGCAACGCTACAGTGTAACATTCTTCCCAAACTGCTGAAGTCACGTAACAATGTAACCGTCGAGCTTCGGCTAAGTTGCGCGGCCGTGGGTTACCTTATCGATATAAATCTGAAGCGTGACGTCAGCCAAGATGCCCATTCGTTGCCCAGGATTTATGAGCTACTCTAGGTGGGGCGACACTTGGTTTCAGCAAAAGACCCAGAGTGTTGCTCTCTGGCAATTGCTTATAGTATCGAAATTAAAACAAGACGTTTAAATATTTAAACATCAATTTAATGTAGTTGAAATTCCGAGACATGGAAAAACTGCTCTCAAATACATCATTCATCTTTTTCATTGGTATGTATAACATATAACTTAGTCGTTCAATAGATCTAGTTGAATTGTTCACATAAAATGTTTCCATCGAACCGTAAATCTCAAATAGTGTTTTAGAAACAATATAAACACTTTTTTAAACGTAAATCTTCAGAAATATTAAAATATTTATTGTACTACATTATCAGATTTTCCATCTTCAAAACGGTGCTACCATTTATCGTTATTTCCTGCACTCGTTATACACATTACCATTCCAAACAACTCTATCGTTCACACTTTCCTGTTATTGAACTTAATCTAACAGAATTAAACTTCAGCTCATTTGCTTTTAGATTAGGTCAAAATCCCAAGTAATTGCTTGAATATCTTTTATCGTAACATTTACCCATAACAACTTATATAAATTGACAAATGGCATAATTGATTTGAGGACAATCCAAATGTAAACATATTGTTGTATCTACGGATATTAACACAGGAATTTCTATTTAAATTCTAAGATTGACAGAAGTTAAATACTTGTGATTTTTTAACCTATGACAACATAAATAATTTGTTTTATTTTGTAGGTTGTCACCAGACTCTGGTATTCCACAGTTGCCCGTCAAAAGAGAAGTTAAAGATGAAATGGAACAACAATGTTCTAGTCGTCCTGAGGTGCCTCCATTGAAAGAAAGTGGTGATAATAGTGTGTTTGATGGCGGTGGACAACCAGTGGTTGTGGAAAATGAACGATATGCGGATCATGCTAAACAACAACAACAACAACAACAGCAGCAACAACAGCTTCACCAACATCAACTACAACTACAGCAACAACAGCAGCATCATCTGCAACACCATCATCCGCAGCAGCAACAACACCATCAACAGCAGCAGCAACAACAACATCAGCAGCAGCAACAGCATCAGCAGCAACAGCAGCAGCAGCAACAACAACAACAACAGGAAGTTGTTCAGTTTCCATTTTGGCCTGGTTCGTTACCTTGTCGAATAAACGGTGTTCGTCCAGAACTTATTAGTGGTGGTTTTGTGAATGGACAACGGGTGTCACCAGTGGAAGTGAAATCTGTGTCACCTTCGCTGCAAAAAAATGGTACTCCGACTGTGATTATGGGGGAAGCAGGTGGTGTAAGAACAATGGTGTGGTCTCAACCGGGTCAAAACTTAATATCCTTAGAACAACCTACCCAGCATTCAAACGCGAGTTCTGTGTCGAGTGTGGTTGGTGATCCTGACTTAAGGTTATCTGTGGACGGGTTACTTAGGTTAGGTCAGGATCCGCGAGTGACACCCTCTAGTGTTGGATATAGCCCAGTACCCTCCTCTACAGCAATCGAACAGCAAATCCCAACTCCTGAACAACCTCGGTCGTACCCACCGCTAAATATGGAAAGACTTTGGGCTGGAGATCTTAGTCAGTTACCGCCCCAACAGCCTGACTCGCAGGCATTGAACTTAACTGGTTGGAATCATCGGAACGGTGCTGAAACAGCTAAAGCGGGTGATAATGATGATGAGGAAGACCAGCCCATGATCTGTATGATCTGTGAGGACAAAGCTACGGGCTTACATTATGGCATCATCACGTGTGAGGGGTAAGAATTCACACACTTTCCCTCACACTTTAAACGATCGCTAATGCAAATGATCTAATCATTGCATTGTGTTTTGCACAGAAAATACTAGTGTTTCGTGGCTTAGATATAGATAAATTGTAGTCTCATTCCTCTCTGTGTACCCTACTTCGTTATCAGAGCTTATACTAAAGTTCTTGTGCAGAGTTATGCAAAATTGTTTTATCCAAATCAAAGTGAAATAAGATTATACATTTTGTTAATCCAAAACTTAATTGCTAATATTTCAAATTATACAACCAAGAAAACGGTTAAGTAATGCATTTGGTCCATAATACATAACATAATCAGCTATTATCACACTGATCCCATTCTATTAGACTGGTGATAAAGTATAAAATTAACACTTTAAAATATACAAATATTACAAATGAAGAATTATACATTTAGCAATATAGGCAGGTGATAAACTATATTTTTTCACTGTATGGAATCAGTATTGCACAGAGTCAACATTCGATGTGTGGAGTAAATTTGATATTGCACAAACTGTAAAGCTCAACAACTGAACTCAACAATTGAGCTACATCTATTGAAGTAAATCAAATCAGCACACTTCATTTCATTTATTCTCTTAAATGGTGGAGTTAAGGCATAACTTTTTCTTCCACTCTACCATTGGAAAATTTACATTTACACTGCACATCTGGGCTTATTAACATTTTATTGATATCATCTGATGTTAGTATAAATTTTGGGTCGATATGGGAAAAGCTGATAACAACAAACTGAATGAGAACTATATCATTTAGTTCATTGTCATGTGTAGCCAGGTTGCCTATTTTGACCAATATTCATAATAATCTAATTGCTTCGCATTGGGTTGATTTAGAAAGCTAATTTATTAACGACTTGAAAAGATTGTTAAAAAGTTTAGCATTTTTACATGGGGAAGATACTTGTGTCATATCCGCCAGCAGTTGTTGAGTCAGCCAAATTTGCCTGCATCTTAACCATATGCGTTATCTTTTATGACGTTCAAAAACACAAATTTAAAACAATTGGCAGCATGTAATTTCAAACTTATGAAAGTTTTACTGCACTAGAATTTAAATAAGTTGTAGTCAATCTTAAGGAGATAAGTTGAAGTGAAGAACCACCCACCGGATTCTTTAATTTCAAATATAATCAGTTTCTGCATTAACTTTTATTCATTCATCAAGCACTCTGCACAAGCGCTTTTTAAACTCGTTATACGCTAGAATAACTGTGTAGAATCTCCAGGGTAAGGACATTTCCCTTGAGATTCTTTCTACACATTATTATAGATATAAATAAGACTTTCTTAGTTTCATGAACCTTAAGTTTTTCTATATGGTCTAATAATGATATTTTTTTTACAGTTTCCAAATTAAAGTTAAAAGTTGACGATTTTGGACTAAAATTAGAGATATTTTTCAGATAATGCTCTTTAAATATTTTCCAAATTATCTGTGTCCTACTTTAGATCCCTTCGCCGAGTATAAGAAATATTGTTTCGACATTAGTCAGATTTCGAAGTAACAATTTTGACATCTCGATGAGATATTGATCATAATTTTTCTTTACATTAGATATTTTAACTTGAGGAAATTCATTTGTTGGTACTTTCGTTGATGTTGTTATTGTTGTGTATTCGTTATGATATATCGTATATTCTTATTGGCCAGAAAGATGTTTATTGCATCATCACAAAATTCTCTGTGGTGTATTGTCGATATCTAATTATGGGGTAGATAGCGACAAATAAACAATACACTAACGAATGCCCAGACTTTGAGATATTTGTCGCGACACGTGTGTAACTAGAAATACTGTTGCTGTGACCTCTTTAGATAGTTCTTATTATGAGTGATACTACCATAAAATGAATTTGATGAACATTGAGATTGCTAATTTCTTTACCGTTAATCTATTTTTTTTTAAACAAAAAGATGATTACGTGATCTTCATAATACCTTTTTATAGGTGGATATCTCTTCCTGATCATGTCTCTCCTTTCAGTTTCTTTCAAATAATTATACTGATAAAGGAAGAAACTGCAAACAGTTATTTATCTTCTGAAATTTCACAAATATTCTTGGTCAATACTTTCTTCTGCCACTTTTCTCCTCACGGTGTGTTTTTAGTTGTTTGTATCCAGTTTTCGAAGGTAGAAACCGCAAACTAAGTTGGGGGAGTAGAAAATTTAGAAGTACTGAGATTCAGTGAAACATATTTCGTTTATTTAAATAAGTTAAACACATTATGTAAACGATTTTCAAATTTCCTATGGACAACTGTGAAACGTGCGAAAAATAGTGACTTTCTCCTGTTCTTGAATTACTCTTAAATATTGGCTCAGTAATTCGATCTTCTTTATTTCCTGTCTTTTGCATGAAAGGTTTTGAATCCGTAAGGAGGTGGAATGGAAAGAAGAAATATATGCACGGACATTTGCTGATGCACTTTTGCAGATTATAAAATATTTTACTGTATAGGGGTAGAAACTATTGTTAGTGTTATAATCAATACAAAATTGTTTGGAAAAGTATATTAACTTGCGTACTTTTAATTGGGATCAAGGTTGTAACTTCTTTTCTTATGTCTTACACGTATTTATGAAATATGGTGCAAACGAAAGAATGAACAGACTTTCTCAGATGCTCTTAAGCATTATTTATTAAAATATGTATAACTCTTTTGTTGGACGGTAACTGTGTTAACTTAAATTTGAAGCAAGTCATTTGTTCTTTTAACTGTGCCTGTAAGGGTATAAGTTTGTTCATTCTTCATCTGAAGCACGATAATGATCATTTTTGGTTATAGCTTAGAACCTATGCTTGGTGTGTGGTATGGGTGTTCACAAATATTGTGCTTTTAATAATGATTATTTTCCCTTCCAGTTCCACTTGCTGGAACATTGGAACTTTCTTTAATTTCTTTTTCTTTTCTATTTTTTATTTTCACTTCCTTATATTCCATGGTATTTATCTTCCCCAGTCTTTCTCTATATATTAAAGCAATGTTTACTTGTAGCTAATGTCTGCTCATTAATGTTACACGTACAATACTAGATTGAAGTATCAATTTGATAAGCAATAAAGAAATATTCTTTTAGTTAGTCATGATCAGGGCTCATTATTGCCTAAATAAGTGGATCTAATGGCCTTAGTAATAGAAGTTTTTTTTCTATTGTTAAGAGATCTGCATAGCTAAAGCAGTAACATGTAAGCACTTATAATGTAGATAAAAGAAATATTCTGAGCTCATCAGTTTCAAAAAATTTAAAGCTAGCAGTCCTGTACGCTTTCCTAGATAGTGATAATCTTGAGCTTTGTAGACTTTATATGTTGTCAGGTTTGTAATTTACTTGACGCAATGACCAACAATCACTTGATTTTGTTTGAGATATAATTTCCTTAAAACTCGACAAGTAAGTGTATTTAAATATATTCCCTATTTCGGCTTGATATTATCTGTTTAACTACAACTTATCTAATAACTACAACTAGAAATTAAAAAAAATGTAACAAAATGGAAAACAGGTAATGTAAGATCTAGTATATGGGGATATTACTCAATTTAAGATTTCACTTGACATTTAATCCTGCATTCAACTTACAGCACTGTTGGTGGAATAAATACTAATCAAGAATTCGGCTCGACATATTTAAGAATAATTAATTTCATTATTCGTGCAGTGAGATTGAAATAAAAAAGTTAACTTTCAATCTTTTCTAGCAAAATTTTCTTTCTCTGCAGAAAGAGAGACAATCCTGTAGATTAATTAAATGTAGGAAAACATAATAAAGAGACCTATCTTTTTTTTTACATAGTTAATATGAAACTCAGACATTAGTGCAAGTAAACCCTACTCTCTCTTCAATCTTTGAACTCTTTCTTCTTTCTTGTGAATTGTTTTTTTTCTTATTCCCTTGGCTTCCGTCATCGCTTAGTTGTCTCTCTTTTAGATGTAAGGGTTTCTTCAAGAGAACCGTACAGAACCGACGGGTGTATACCTGTGTAGCAGACGGCAGCTGCGAAATAACCAAAGCCCAACGGAACCGATGTCAGTATTGTCGCTTCAAGAAATGTATAGAGCAAGGCATGGTGCTACAAGGTTTGTATCTGTGCTTCCTTTTTCCTAAACAACAGTACATATAATGGCTTCGACTTATGAAGCAAGGTGCCGTTTCTTCTTAGATCTTTTTCTAAATTTGGGTGACATTTTTAAAAACCTTTTTGAACTAATGTTGACACTGCTTTTTAGCAATATTTAAAATTAGATTTTTTTTAAGTAGGAGAATCATATCTTACACACTGAAAAGTTAGTTGCCATTGAATTCAATTAAAGGCAAATTTAAACCAAAATTAATAATGAATACAGTGAGCTACTGCTATATCACCATAGAAGTATTAACGATAACGAACAGTTGAATAAGCTAACTCAGTCGGTAATATATGCCTTGTCTACATAATATATTTCTCTTAATTACACTTGTTCCTAAGTGCATACAATAGACAAACAGTTACTATAAAGTTAGACGGTAGATCATGACAAATTAAAACACCAAGTGAATTTATAAAATATATCATGGTTCAAGGAGTATCCATAGCCAACACTAAATCAACATTAGTCTGACAATTAATATTTCATAAACATCAATTGTTCAAAATTATTCTCATCTGTATGATACTTTCACAAACAAATTAAATGTAACAACTTTCAAATAGTTGAATCGATGAAGCAATTAATAGCTTTCAAATACAATTATTTAAGAATTCCATTTTCTTCCTTTCTTTCGTTTTCATTCTGTCATATCCCTATAAAATGTTTCCTTATATTGTTCAATATCTTTGGATTACGATGTTCTTACTTTGTAACTAATTTAAATTTTCCTTACATTGTTCAATATATTTGAATTACAATGTTCTTGCTTTGATTTTTTTTATTTTTATATATACATATTTTAGTTTTATCTTCCCCCATGTCATGTCTATATTCTCAATAAACAAATAAAAACGCATTTAATGATGATTAAGATACAACGCCAAAACTTCATACAATGGAGTACATTACAAATATCATATTTACAAGCCGTTCGGAACAGTTTTAGAGTTTTGTGAAGTTCACGAATTACGAAAGGTTCAAACAGTAGGTCCAAAAGAGCAAATTGGAATCTTCATAGTAAACATTATGAATCTTCAATGATGAAGAGAAAAATAGAATCATAACTCTTACGCATTTTCAAAATTTAGTCAGATTAAGCATCTTGATTTATATAACTTTTTATACTTTTGTGTATAGAAATTGAGAAACACAAATTTATATTTATTTCTGGACTTCCTTTGGTATAAATTCTGCTCTCTAATAAAGTTAATTAATTTCTTTAAAAATGTTTCGTTAATGTTAGAAAATGCAATTTATTGAATAGGAAGTTTAGTCTACATACGTGTAATTCTACTGCATTAAACAGTGTCAATATTAGTTTGAAAAAAAAATAGTAATAAAGGTACAAAAAGCGCCTTCAACACCTAATTTATTTGTAATACATTACCGCAAGACATTTTACTTAAAATGGTTATGGGATCAGTTCGTCTTCTGTCTCTGTTGGCTGGGGCTTATAAGATAAATATATACATGGGTCGTGTTAAATAACATCCTAACAGAATGTAATGTGTATATCAAAATGCCCCTGTTCTATTGATGAACACATCTATAATGGAATGGAATTTTATTGTCCAGTTTGTTGATTGATCCAGAAATTTTAAGCAGTTTGTGCATTCCCCGTCAACAGGATTGGAGTGATACTAGCTGAAAGGGCCACAAGGTATGTTAAAGCTTGTACAAATAAGCAGCAATATTTGTACAGAGAGGAAATTAAAAACTTGACGACATATTATGATCATTTGATACATCATTAATGTGGAACTAAGTCCCTTTTATCTTGCGCTTAATGACTAGCGGAAGAATGATTTACATTCGGGTTTTACAATGCCTTGTTCGATATACCACAGTTGGAAAAACATACAGGTGTAGTTGTATATATTCCATGAAATTCTTTACTCCTCAGATACTTATTGCATATGTTCACGTAACACATAGACTCTTCACACACAGACATGTATGCACGCAAGGTTGGTCAAACATAACTTCAATGCCGTTTTATATTTTTATGCCATTGTGTGAATATTTTCAAAATAAAATGTTAAAACATTTTCATACCTACATACAAACTTCCATGACAGCTTGATGACCATCCAACTTTCTAGTTTAGGTTAACTTTTGTTACAAACTAGTGTGATAATCCAGTTACATATCTGTGCATTTCTTTGTGGGTAGAGACTAAAAACTGCATATAGAAAATAATTTATGGGAGTTAAAGGAAGATTCACGAGGAAGATTCGGAAGCATAATCTTATTGTAACCTCTGATTGCAATGAAACGTACTTCAATATTTCAGTTATGGATTTTAAAAGTTTGCTTTGTGTTGTTAACCAACTTAAATGAGCTAGTTAGGAGTTATCGTATTCCAAAAAAGCACTGTTGGATTAAATTTATCTATTATGTACACTGTTCTTTGCAGTGTGTATTGTTGATATCTTGATAGAAGCTATATTTTATTGTCATGACAAGGGAACTTGATTTAAAAAAATAAGAGCTTTGATTGTAAGGAAATATATATATTTCAGAGAACTGAAATGCCACAATATGTTTTCACTATTGAGTGACAGGATGGCTACCTAGAATTTCTTTTAATGCGTATTAATTTACCTGTACAAACTAAGGATGGAAGGGTAAAGATGCCACTTACGTGTATGTCAAGTTATATATGCAACTTTAGGATAAAACAACAATCTTTCGTTGAAATTTCCTAATTTTAATTACTCAGACAAATTCAAACATACGAAAACTAATAGCACTGATTAGTTCATCTAAATAATTTATTTTTTTCAGTTAATTCTGCTACGACTTCGGAAATAATTTTATATTTAATTCAGATTATATGGGCTGAAGAGAGATCCTACCACCTGAGCCCATGATGAGCTCCAAGACAAGAGAGGTGTTGTAAATTTATAAAAGAAATGTACATGTGAATGCGTGTATTGAGTTCACTTAAGACAACAAACGCAAAGCAGCTAATTTCACACACAGTTGCGAAAACAGTAGTTTTCTTGGTAGAGTGTTTTTTAAATTAAATTTCAATGTTTCTTTTTCTGTTTTTAACTCGTGGTTTTTAATTAAGCTTTCAGTACATGCAAAATTAAAAGAAATGGTAATGTCAAAGTATACCATATAATTGTATACTGTTAGTAAATCGAACATAATAATAAGAATATTGAAAATGAAGTTTAAATGCTCAAGAAGGATTTATAAATGGTAAATAAACAATATATTTTATGTTTCCTTTTCCAGCTGTCCGTGAGGATCGAATGCCTGGCGGGCGCAACTCAGGGGCTGTGTATAACCTCTATAAGGTACCGGTAGGCACTCACTTTAACCTTCTCTCTCTGTGAGGAACCAGCAGTTTGCAAGCATGTTTTGAAATAGAGTGAAATGACAACTCGTCATGGGGGTAACACTATGCCTTCTGTCAAAATGTGTGTTCTCTAAAGAAAGTTTAAACAAAAGTTACTTGCACAAATGCTATCCTTACAATTTTAGAGTATATTGCATGGGATTAGTTAGTATTAGATATTAACTAAATCATAAAAAGATTCAGGTAAGTGCAGTGACCTGCTGTTTATTGGTTTCGGAAATGGTGTGATTTAACATTGAACCTTTCAGATATTTATTAAGGTATGACAGTATCCGAATGCTTACATTACAGGTTATCTTTCTATTATTAAAAATTGCTATAAGGATAATATTAGAACTTTTAACTCGTAGGAATCTAGTAAATGTAGTACTGTTTTAGTGTTTCTAGATGGTAAATTTTATATTACAGAGATTACGTTATCATAAATATTCTTGAGAAACTTCTTATAGAAAAGCAGTTTAAAATGAGGAGTCCAGAAGCCAAGAAATAGAAGTGACATTGGCGAATGAAAAGGTAAGATGTATCATTTTATATATATAACCCTAAATATATGTGACACAGAATTGTGATATTTTGTTCATATCCACATTAAGGTCCAAGGTTTCTTTGTACAAAATATGACAATTGTGTGTCACATATATTTAGGGTTATATATAAAAGGATACATCTTACCTATACATTCGTCAATACCACTTTTATCCCTTGGCTTCTGAACTCGACAAATATATATCGCTTTCATAATAACTAAATCGTTACAGTCTTAAAATTGTAATATTGTATGTGTTTATAAATTAAATTAAAAATCGAGAAAATAAAATAAAGAACGAAAAAAAAAAAAACAGGAGCGTATGACTACTACAACTCTTACTAATATGCGTTGTAAGTTCCACAGTCGGTAGAACATGTGGCATATTTTACTGATATGATATAGCATATCTGGGTAAAGAAAGAAGTTGAATTTACTTAATAAACTTTTAAGTCATTGCCTTTACTTTTCATACTGTATTTCACATGATAATAGAAAGTAAGTGGGAAATGTATTTCGATTTTCACTTTTGAAATTGAAATATTATTTTTCCTTACAAAATCCCGTTTTATATTAGTAATGAAGAAAATGTAGCTATATATATCTATAACAAATCGTAATGAAATGCATAGCGAATATTCTGTGCACTCTTTCAACCCTTTTCTCAGGATTTTTTTCTTTTTCTTACATTACTAACACTATTATTTCCGTTGTAAATTACATTACTTGTACAAATGTACAATTATAGATAATAAATATATACAAACTGTAATTGATAAATTCATCCGAAACTACTATGTATCCGATAGATTCAAAAACGGACTTAGCCAGGGGAGGGTCCAGAGAGTCTGGGTACCCTCCGAAATTCCGATTTCTATGTAAAATTAGTATAGATTTAGGTGTAATTGTGTCTGTTTCGTGTATGTATGGACATGGATCCACTGAATATGTACATAACTCGTGAACCTAGATCTCTGAAAGAAACTCGTGGACACCCTCCGAAACAAAATTCTGGATACGCCCCTGGATGCAAACTCTTTCAGACATTAGT
Source organism: Lepisma saccharinum (assembly GCA_022664845.1). Lineage (NCBI taxonomy): Eukaryota > Metazoa > Arthropoda > Insecta > Zygentoma > Lepismatidae > Lepisma > Lepisma saccharinum. Next base: position 81,267 of record JAGDQP010000674.1, read on the forward strand.
TGATAAGAGCATTAAGTTCTGAATATAGACATAACGTATAATATTGTAGTTTGATTATAATGAAATCGCCCACAAAAAATTAGAATAGTACAACTTAAAAAAAAATATATGTTGGTATATTGAAGCACCTGCTTCTATAAAAGAAAATATAAGAAAGACATTTCTTTGCAGAAATGTTCGATTTCATTATATTAAGACTACGCGTTACTTTAAGAAAGTATATTTCGGTTAAATTGATTGTCAACAAAAAGTGTAGTATTTCTAAGTAAGATGATCTGCATTTAATGAATAACTGCTAGTTTCATAACTGTAGTTTGTGTCTATTTTCCACTTTTATGTTTCTTATTTTTTAACATATGTGAAGACCACAAGAAATGAACGTATTTGGTCTATTTTATTAATTTTATGGGAGAACGTTTTAAAGGTTCAGAATTAGCTTTGGGTATACCTGTACATCAACATTGGCTAGTTTCATCCTTTTAAAATGAAATTCATGCTAAACCATATAGCAGTTAAAGGGTCGACTGATTTGTTAATTCATATATTTATTTCTAATCATTTTCTAAGAGAAATCTCGTGGACTATTGATTATCCTTTCAGATATTTCCTAGCTTTAGGATCCACTCTATACGAAATTGAATATCTCAAAATATTACGTTTCATAGAGTTTGATCTTTCAGTATTTCTACTGAAGAAATTTAACTATATTAGAATATTCTTCTGATTCCTCTATATGAAAATATCGGTTAATGTGAAAGGAAAAATAAATGTATTTAAGTATTTTTCCTTGGTATGAAAGCGTGAAAACTCTTTCCCTTTCATATAATCACATAACTTATTCTCATTCTTTCTCTCCGTCTTTTCCCACCTACGTGGGGTCGACGTTTCTGATGAGTCTTCTCCACAAAGCCCTGCCCTGAACTTCTTCCCCTGAAGACCTTTCTCTCCGACCTCCTCCTTAACCCTATCCATCCATTTCCACCTTGGCCTCCCTCTACCTCTCTTGCCCTCCACTTCCATTGCCATCACTTTTCTGACTACATAGCCATTTGTTCTCATCATGTAGTCCATACCACTGTAGTCTTCTTTCTTGTATCTTCTTGGATATCTCTACAACCTTGGTTGTTCCTCTTACTCTCACATTTCTCACTTTCTTCTTGTTATCCCACACATCCAGCTTAGCTCTCTCATTTCTGTAACATCTAATCTCTTCTCTTCTGCTTTCTTTATTGGCCATGTTTCTGCTCTGTACATCATTGCTGGTGTAACCACTGTTTTGTAAAACATCTCTTTATTCTTCGCCGTGATTCAGCGATCGCAGAGAATGCCACTTACTTTCTTCAAATTTCGCCATCCCTCTTGCATTCTGTGTGTTATTTGCAAGTCCAAATCACAATTTTCAGTAACAGATGAGCCTAAATATTTAAAACTTTTCACTTTATTCAATCGTTCTTCTTGCAACATGACTTCTCCCCTTTCTTATCCGTTAAACTCAAGCTACTCCGTTTTCCTTCTACTAATCTTTAGGCCTCTATCTTCCAGAGACTTCCTCCAACTCTTTACTTTCCTTTCAAGTTCTGCCACATTAGTATTGCTTAGTACAATATCATCGGCAAACATCGTACACCAGAGGGGTTTCATCTCTCATATCCTGACTTATAACGTCTATGACTAGTTTGACTACTTTGAAAAGGTACGGGCTAAAGGTTGAACCCTGGTGTAATGCAACCATAACAGGGATTTGGCGTCTTAATCCCACACTACTTCTGACCTGAGTTCTAGCTTCTGTATACATATCTTGGATTATCTATACATATTTCTATGCACTATTTTCTTCCTCAAACATCTTCATACTTTCTGGCATGGTACTCTGTCGTAGGCCTTTTCCAAATCAATAAAGTTCATATGCAATCCTTTTTGCTTTTCGTGATGTTTTTCCATAGTTTGTCTTAATATAAAAGTTGCGTATGTTGTACTTTCTCCTGGAATAAATCCAAATTGTACTCCTATTGATGTTTCTTCTCGTAATCTTCCTTCTACAATTTTCTCCCAAATCTTCATCTTACGTGGCATAATTTGATTCCTCTGTAGTTTCCACAATCGTATATATCTCCCTTCTCCGTAAAAATTGGTACGATAACACTATCCCTCTATTGAGTCTGCATTTTTTCCTGTTCATAAATTTTATAAATTTTCTGCATCAGATCCCATACAATGTCTATCTATAACTTCTGGTCCCGAACTCTTACACGCTTCTACTGGTATGCAATCCGGCCCTGTTGCTTTTCCGGTCTTCAGTTTCTTTAATGCTTTCTATACTTCTTCCCGGCTTATTCTTAGTGTTGTGCCAAGAGCTCCATCGCTAAGAACTTTCCTCGGATTTTCTTCATTTAGAAGCGTTTCGAAATATCCGGTAATCTCTTTTTGATCCTGTCGTCATTGGTAAGCACTAATCCTTGGTTATCCTTAATTTGCCTACTATGGATAATATCCTTTGTTGCCTTGTTTCTGGTTTTTGCTAACCTGTATAGCTTCTTTCACTCCACCGGGTGTTTCAAGTTAGTCATACAGTTCATCCCAGTCTTGCGCTTTTGCTCTAGCCACAGCCCTGTTTGCTTCCTTACTAGCTGCTTTGAAGCTACATTTATCTTCTTCTGTCCCTGAAGCATACCATCTAGTTTTGGTTTTCCTCTTTGCTTTAATAGCTTCTTGCATTTCCTCATTCCATTACCACGTCTCTTTTCCTGCAGGGGGACTCTTTCGAGAAGTTTGTAAAGGACGAGAGAGTACCTATAGGGGAATGTCCTACCCTATCCACTATATACAGCTTATTATAACCCCAGGATACTGTATATAATACTCTTATACTAAATATACCTCGGCTATGGGCGCGGGATGAAACATTCGCGGTGCTGAAAAGCAAAATCCCATTAGTACAAGAAAGAAAATAGGTAACGAGTACTCCTTCCTGCCTAAGCTGAAGACGGGTTGGAGCAGAGAGTAGTATCCTCCTGCCTGAACTGAAGACGGGACGACACCTAAGGATGGTACAGGATAGGTTTTGTAACTCCTTCCTGCCTGAACTCAAGACGGGTTGGAGTCGGGAATTTTGGTTGTCGCTTCCTCCTGCTTAAACTGAAGACTAGCTGAAGCTAAGGATAGTGTTTGCCTGCCTGAGATGAAGACCAAGATCACCAAGGAAAGGTTGAGAACCACTGTTTGCCTGAACTGAAGATGGACAGAGGCTCGGTGTTTGGTAAATGACCCCTTCCTGTCTGAACTGAAGACGGGCAGAGGCAGAAGGGTAACGATGATCTGCCTGAACTGAAGACGGAGCAACGTTAGGTTATAGGTTGAGTACTCCTGCCTGCCTGAACTGAAGACGGGCCGAAGCAAGGAATAGGTTAGAAAACACTACCTGCCTAAGATGAAGACGGGTAGAAGTCCAAAGGTCACGATGATCTGCCTGAGCTGAAGACGGGTAAACGCTAAGAACTTGGGTAGGAAATCCCGCCTGCCTGAACTGAAGACGGGCCGGAGCAGGGAATAGGTTGTAGAACACAATTCCAAAGAGCATTCTTGATGAATAAGGTTATACAGAGAAGCCAATAAAGCATGAGAGCAATTAATGATAATAGGTTTATTAGCGGACTTGCTGTCCGAAGAAGAGACACATCAAGCAAGAGAGCTCGATGTGGTTCGGCCCGAAGGCCGAGGAGGAGATCTGATTTAGATCTGCTCGGAGGCTGCTTATATACTGAAAACCGCATCACATATTCATACACTGTCAAAATGTAGTTCTCAGTTAGATTCGTGCGCGTAGGCACTATTTGATATTTTTTGTAACTATTTTATATACTGTTTGTTAATCAGTAATTCTTTTTTTACCTTTACATTCGAAAATGGTACCTTGTTTTGTTGTTTTGTATCTGTATTCATCCGCGTAAGAAATTCAAATGCTATTCACATACACACACATGTATTATAATTTCGCTGTATCCGAATTCTAACTTTGGGCTTTAGACACAAAAGAATTTCGTCGTTTCGCGGTTTGCACTATATGTTCAAAAATAAGTTATTATGTAACCATCCGCACAGAATATTCTTATATATGTTTTTACAAGCAAAACCTATATTAAATTAATTCAGGGGCGATTCATACGTTAGAAAAGAAACAAAAGTGACTTCTTTACATTGAACAAATGTAAGTAACGTCGCAACTTCTACCTAAAGTCTTCTCGGCGGCCGTTATCATGATCCTGTTGTTTACATTCCACCACTTTTGTACACCCTCTTCTTGCAGATTTATTCTTTCCATAGCTTCTTCTCTGAACAGTTTTCTTGGTTTCTCTTCTTTCAGTCTCCACCATCTAATGTTGGGCTTTCCATTTCACGGCCTCTACTTGCAAACTCCCAGTCCACACTCACTACACTGTGTTGCGGGGCTACGCTTTCACCATTTATCACCTTGCATTTCTTAATTTCCTTAAGATGTTGTCTTCGGCACAAGATTAAATCGATTTTACTTTCTCTTCCACTACTCTTGTAAGTTAAATAATGCTCCTTCTTCCTCTGGAAAAATATATTGAAAATAGCCAGATCGAATGTCGTTGCGAAATCTACTACTCTTTCTCCTTCTTCGTTTCTATCTCCCACACAGCCACCGTGAATCCTTTCAATGCTTTCTCTGCTTCTGCCTACATGTCACCGCCCAGAATTCTATCTTTTCTTCTTCTTCACAGCCGACTTGCGGAGCATACGCACACACAACATTGATCATTTCACCCATGCATATCCTGATACTCATCACTCTGTCGTTTTTTTTATTCACACTTACTACACTATCTTCAGAACTCTTGAAAGAACAATCCCTACGCCGTTTCTTCTATGTTCATTTGTTTCACCGTACAGCAAATTGCAGCCGTCTCCTAGCTCTCGTGCCTTATTCCCTTTTCATCTTGTCTCTTGCACACACAGGATCCCCAACTTTCTTCTTTCCATTAAGTCTGCAATCTCTCTTCCTCTTCCATTCATCGTCCCAACATTTAGTGAACCCACTCTGAGGTGCACGTGGACTAGCTTCTTTAACCGAGCCCGTCCTCGACTCGGTAGCCCTCGCTCATTTCTCACATAAGTCGGGCGAAGCCTCTGCGCGTCCCTACGGAGTGCACCCTAGCATTTTCCGAGGTTTCATTTAGACGACCCATGATATGTGGTTTTGGCACAGCTTTTAAGATCGGATGCCCTTCCTGATGTCAACTCTCCTCATTCTTTCGGGCTTGGGACCGGCACTAAGTTGGGCTGAATTGCTTCTCCTGTGGCTCAGTTATAATCACATGATAACTACACCCAGTATATATTTCTACTATATGTAAAGACCTTGTCAAAGAGGTTTTCATGAACCTTAGGAATTCAACAATCGTTAACTGGACCCTTTGTAAAAATTTGATTATTCGTTTTAGATAATATTTTTATGTATAAAAGTTGTTGAGTCACGAGCATTGGAACGCTAATGAAATTCACCTTTGCTGAAACAGAAGTAGGCGGAATTGGCTTGAGGAACAAATGCGGATTCATGTGGACGGAATTATTTCTATTTCAACTAAAATAAATGTTATTTGTACAGTACTGTAAAAACTCGTTTATTCTAACTAGATAAGATCAGATAAGTTCCGGATGTTTTAAATTTCGGATTATCCGGAATGTCACTTCTGTGCAGTGAAACACTATAAAACAAATTAATACACATTGAGAAATGATTATGTATTGCAATTATTTATAACATAAAATGTAGTCTAGTATATATTGTTCAATTATGTATGCATTTTAATTCGTCCAGTTTTATTTACGTGTGAGATTTGCCGTTTCAGATTATATTTAAATTTCGAGATTATCAAGATTTTGATAAGCTATATTGTATTGTATATTTAGATATGAAGTTTTCAGAGATATTGCTACTTGCGACTTCCAAGGAATATTCGCTGATTATATTGATTTCGTCCAGTTGCCAACCTCTTACCTTGAAACAGGTTTTCGCTTCAATTTAAGTCATCCATAAAATGTAAATTTAACTGTGAATTGAATTATATGCGAATTGAATATATTTTCATCCTTTCTTGTCGTGCTATTAGTATTTAATTGATAACACAACTTTTCTTCGAAAATATTTTTGTAGCTTGCAAAGATATGTATAAGAGCTACTCTTCAGAAAATATGGAGTGAGAAATAGTTTTTTTTTTCGTAGTAAACACATGGCTTAATATACTTTAAAAGCCATTGTTGGAACGGAAACAAACGTATCATACATTTTTGAGCCATCATCTCTGCCGCAAATCACAAATTCCGCGTACTGACTGTCACTACTAATGTTCATCTCTAATAGTCGGAATTCCATTGCCCGTGGTTCTTGAGCCTTTACAAAATATTTATGTTAACATTTTGTAAGTTAGAAGTTCTTTATACTAATTGAAAGTTTTATAGTTATGTTGCATTGCATGTCGACATGAAATATGAAGTATTTATAGCTCAAACTGAGTTTTAAAATCAAAATTCGTTACAATTTTAAAGTACAAAGTGAAGTTTTATCACTTTTGTAACCTTTCTTACATGAAAAACTAAATCCTTTTTTAAAAATTTAATTTGACCTATTTGTAATGTTTTAGTAATATGTATACTTAGTCATATCTCCAATAAATTGTAAGAGCGTACGTGGGTTTTAAATAGTTTTAAAGTTTTGCTGAAAATGGTTTGAAGCAAATTGTATATCAAATCTGTTTTCAAGATCCTCACTTTTATTAGTAGGTGATGTTTACACGAGTAAATTCAATTGCACGCCGTAGTGCAATAGGAATAGGAAATTTAATTCTTAGTGAATGTTTCAAGGAATTTGTAAAAATACAAATAAAATTAAATTCCTTCAACTACTCAAGACCCTTTCTGACATCGTTAGTTATTTTAATATACAAACCACTTCGTAATACGCAAAAAAACCAAAACGATGTAGTTTGTTTATCTGAGGCTGTACGTACGTGTGATAACGATTGTATTGACATAACGGTATATTAATTACTGTTTCGTTGTTGATTATAGTTTCAATGCTTGATGCTCACGTGATGAATTACCTACGATGGGAAACTAACGTTGCGCTGTATCTAAACTTGTCGTAACAGCTTTCTTAGAGTATTAAACCAGTAGATACGTTGTATGAAGTAGAAAAAAAAGTATTTACAAAGTTAAAAAACATCTAAGTTAAAGAAATTAATATAATACTGTTACGAAGAAAGGTGTTTCTGTTTTTTTTAAAAAATGTTGCCAGATAAAGAGATGGGTAAATTTCTATGAAGGATGTACAGTGTAACTTAGTTATGTGAACATTAACTTTGTTCTTTGTGTTTTAAGGTGGTAGATTTTGAAACAATTGTAGATGTAAGCCATGTCTAACTCTTTCGTGGTATGCTGAATATTAGGATTTCGACATTCTGTAAATTAAATAAATTAGTAAATAAGAAATTAAATAGTTTCTGTCCTTTATAGTACCTACTGGCGATTTTTAATTTATCTATTTACTTCTTAATAGTGAGTCTATGAAGAAGGTCCAACATTTGTGAAGGATGATACTATCTGTGTTAAGTAATGGTTTTGTAGAAATTATGAAGCATGATTCGTATATTGTTCTATCAATATGTGACTTAGCTTTGCACTGAATACGCGAAAATTCAATACTATGCTTTTCAGAGCGAAACTGTTTGGGCAATCTTGAAACCGAGTTTAAGGAATTTGCATCCCATTTACGCTTCCTGATTCGAATTCACAGGTTTCGTTTTGTTAGCCTAGTGTACTTTTTTTTTCGCATGCGCATGGTAACTCATAAGAGCTTGATAACGAAACCTGCAAATTATAATTAGGGAACGCAAATGGGATGCACATTTCTCAAATCTGTTTCAGGGTTGTCCAAGCACCTTTACATTGAGAAGTACGGTATTAAATTTTCACGTATTCTGTATAAAGTTAGTCTTATACTGGTAGAGCACTAAACGGATCGTGCTTCATAATTTCTAGAGAACCATCAGTTAATACAGGTAAAGGCACACTATTCAAGAAATAAATATTTTGATAAAATTTTAGGCACTATAAAGAGTAAAAACAATTCAATTTCTTGTAGTTCTTTATTTACACAATATCCAATTCCTAATATTCAACTCACCAAAATAAGTAGGACATAGTTTACATCTACAATCAAAACCAACCACATAAAACAAGGTTCAGGTTCACACTGTCAAGTACTGTCGTATACCCACCTTTTTTAAAACATCATTGTTTTTAAAGCAGAAACATGTTCTCTTCGTAACAGTATTGCAAATTTCTTCAGCTTTTCTTAACTTCGTAAACACTAAACATTTACATTTTTTCTACTTCATACAATGTGTTTTTTGTTGTAATTATCTGAGGAAGTTGTTACAAGTTTCACATTGTTGGTAATTCGTTGAGTAATGGCCACGCATTGGGACAATAATCTCACGGAACAGTAAGTAATGTAAATATAATAAAAGTAACCCTCGCGAAAAAAATAGAATAAAAAATACCATCTTTAAAATGAACAGTTTAACTTTTAAGGTGTTTACCTTAACGTTGAAATATGCATAGTTGAACATCAAATGCCTTCATTTATATGTAATATATTTTAACTGGCACGTTTAGTAATAGAACACACTTTCTTGGCAGTTTTGAGAACAAATTTATCTTCAGAATTTGATATCTTATTTCCTTTTTATTTATTTTTTAATATTAAATAATACAATGCATATGGTACTCTGTTAGAGTTGTGGTTTCATTCTATTTCAGATGGTAATGTTATCTCATTGGTGGGTCACGCGGAATGAGACTAGGTTTTGAAATAAAAGTGAGGATTGTTACACTTTCCTCCGTTTGTACAGTAGGGGATTCGTAACTATAGGTTTTTGTAGTTTGCTTTGTTCCTTATAACTAGAATCTAGAAATTAAAATAGAGAAAGTTTAAATTATTAAATTGTCCAGAATGAAGGCAGAACTATGTCTTCAAACTAATAAGCTCATTTAGCCGATTATACTATTATTATTATTACTAATGTTGGAAAAATCGCAGAAAAGTGTGTTAGGTTTACTTAGTTGGGTAGTTAGAGTGGTTTTATAATCTCTTGAATATATATGTGTGTGTTGCTTTTTCCTTCTTATTTTCTATTCCACAGTCAAATTATGGAAAAGAGGTAGGCCACTGAAATGCTATTTTTTTCGTACTTTTCAAAAAAATAGCGACGAAATGTGGTTTTTGATCTGGTATGTGTACTCATTTTTCACCTTGTCAAAAACTGAATACACAAGAAACGAAGAAAATTGTTTTAGAGTAATTTATCCTCACCCGTTTTGTATATTTTTTTTCTTTTTCTCATATCATCGTTCTTTTGCATTGTGGTAAACAATTGTGTTAAATTTTGGAGAATAATTTCCCAATAGGTAACTGACAACAAATTTCATTTTCAGTTCCAAATGTATTGTTACTTATAGTTAGTACTTGTGCTTCTCTTCTTTCTAAACAATAATTGACTCTATAAAGACAGAGTTTTGATTTAGTTTCCTGTATTTTCATAGTTGAAACTGATATTAAAACAATTCAGTTTTTTTATACTGTAATTGATCATTTTATGAGCGTTTATTTTTGTGAAGATTTTATTTTGTCCCATTTTATTCGATTAGAGATTGATCATATTTTAAAATGATATTCTGTAATAATATTCCAAATGAAGAAATCTGTGTATAATCTTGAAATCAATGACAAGTTTCAAGTAAATATGTCATTTCCCTCTCCTCTTCGTAACAGTGCAAAGAAAGCTTTAGATAAAAGTACTGAGACACATCGCTAGAAGATGTCTTTTGTTTTAGTAGCAATATGGCATTCTGTGAAATATATTTGTCATTTTCAAAACATCTCATAAGAAGAAAATAGTATTGCAGTCCCGTATCTCTTAAAATATAGATACCTTGCGATTGTGTCAATGGTCGATGAACTCCTGATTTTCCTTTGTCCTTCTTAGGATCTTGTGTTTTCCTTTTGTAACTGCTAGTATAATAACTCCAAAGTTAACAATGGATCATACATGTTTCTTCTATAAATAAGTGTAAATATGTTGTAAGCATGGGGGTCAATATAATATATCAATATATAAATGTAAAAGAAAGCAATTTCTTCTCAGGTGTTAAGGAATTGATTAATATCTGAAAAAGTGTAATATAAACTCTAATCTACCTTCACTTTTAATATTAGTAAGCAAGAACGGATAGTCATCTAAATTGCCAAATTATAGATTGTGAGAAAAAAAATCAAAATAGTACGAGAGTTTTCATATTATTGTTTATTATGAATTGTTAATTTTATTTTATTTATTCAAAAAAAAAAATACTTGCCTAGAGAAACGTGTTATGTACTTAAAAATCAATTCTCTCTCACACACAGCTATTAAATTATTTGACGGAGAACCATTGTCAGATATATTCGAGAGGACAAAAGTATGATTAAATGTTAAGCAATATCGGGATTATTAATAACTAATCATATAAAAAAGAAGTTCTGTGTTTTGGACCTTCTTTAATGCTTGCTGTCTTTGAGAAGTTTTATTTCGAAAGCTAGAAATACATCTCTTTTGGCTTTATATATTTTTTCTTTACTGTACTAGGAAAGTTTTCCAATGAGACGCAACCATTGGTCGCACGTTGTGATAAAGTGTTGAGAGAGAGGTTCTAACCTGCATTGCATGTGGCAGGACGAGCGCTGGGTGTTAGTTGCTTCTGAGCTGTGGCGGTGAGAAGTGTTCGCAATGTCGTCCTGGTCAAAAGCGGAATATCGGGTGTTGATCAGTGTTTGGAGGAAATGCTTCCTATGCTGGGAAAGGACTGTTAGCATCAGACTACCATAATCAGGTGATATCGGGAGTTTCAGAGAGAAAATTTCAGCCTGGAAGACGCTCCAAGTTCAGGAGGTCCAGCCTCGTCTGTTACCGAGGAGAACATCACTGCTGTCAGGAAGATGTTCGAGACCAACAGGTATGTGTGTGACTAATCGCCAAATAGAGGAATGTTGAGATATTCCTGCATCAGCAATTCACGCCATTCTGCAAAAACACCTTGAAGTTAGAAACGCTTGCTCCCTTTGGTTACCCCATGCCTCAGCCGACGAGCAGATGGCACGACGTACTTCATGGTACCATGAGATGCTCAAGAAATTAGAAAATGGAACATCTCGCTAGGTAAAAATCATCATGACAAGCGACGAAACCTGGCTTTACTATTATGATGTTTCCACTAAGGCCAAAACAAAGTGTCGATGTTTGAAGACTCGTCCGTGTCAGTGGGAAAATTACGATCTGTTAAGAAGAGAATGGTGGCCATCTTCAACGTCAGGGGAGTCGTAGAGAGCATGGTACTGGAAACACAGAAGACAGTCACAGGGAGGTGGTATAGCGAGGAGTAGTTCATAGTTATTCTAGCTCTCAAAAACATCTGTCCACGCTCACGGGTAGCCACGTGGTTCATCTACCCCACAGGCCAGATTTCGCTCCACGTGACTTCGCGCTGTTCCTTCACGTAAAGAACAGGCTCAAAGGGAGGTGGTTTTCCAACGAAGAGAACCTGCTAAGGGCATGGGATGATGAATGTGCCCAACTTTTGGAGAAAACGTTGCAGAGTTGGTTTGACTGTTGATTTCAAAGAATAGTAAAGTGCATCAAGTATAGTGGGAATTATTTTAAAAGGTTGTGAAAAATACGTCCGTATTGCAAAACTTTCCTAGTGACCTATAAAGTCACATGAAAAATTTCCTACCTATCTTATCCATTGAATGTAATTTAAGGTTTAGAATGGTTTACTTTTTTAAAGTTCCTATATCTTAATTGATTACTAGATTTGTATGTTGGGTATTTCTTGCGGGTACAAGATATTTGAGTATATATAGCGTTAAGGTGGTGACAAAATTAATATTAACTTAAACCCAAATTAAATAAAAAACAAATCTTTTGATAGGACATTATTATATATTGAACTTCATTGAACTCAGTACTTGGAATTCTATAGGACTAATTCACCAAACATGTAGCTGATGCGGTAAAGATTTTTTTTTTACACTTATAAGCGTTATTTCCTTTCTGAATAGAATTATATCAGGATAAGGCTTATATTTAAAAGCTTCTCGTATCTGTCGTCTAAATCCATAAATATTTGTAAGTTTGAGTGGATTTCTTTACTTGTAATGGTGAACGCGTAGTATCAGTTGTTCACAACGAAGACAATTTTAAATTGTTGACTAGGGAAAGTTCTAGAACAAATTTATTATTTTACCAGTGCAGATAGTAACATAAGATGTAATGTTAGTTTCAGAACAACATTATTTGAAAGAGAATAAAACAAGTTTTGTTTATCTAAGTAAACTTAAGCTCAAATGATATATAAGGCTCAGTACCATTGAAAACGGGCTGCTCTTTGCTCCTAGTATCATTTTGTCACAACATCCTTCACAGTGTTGTCCGATGGGAATATTTTCCCCACACAACGCTCGTTTCAGTTCACTGAAAATTGCAAATCACACGGTGACATACCTGAGCTGTATGGAGCGTGATTTTTGCCCCCTCTCCTTGAATTTTTAGAGGGTTTCTTTTTATGAGGATGGGCATTATTACGCAAAAGGATGATCCTTTTGAAAAGCAATTAACGTCTCTTTGACTTGATGGCATGTTGCAGTCGTATTGCTGTTTCTGAATGCACACAGCTGTCACGGTCCTCTCTCTTTTACAAAATTGGATAAAAAGAGGGTTGTTATTATCGAAGAAAAATGTAAATAATGCTTTGACTACGCTACTTTATACGACTGAATCTTCTTCCCTATCGGCACACGCTATTAGTCACATAGCCTTCACGTTAGGGCCATCTATTGCGTGGCACTAACATCGTGTGGTGTGAATAACGTTTGGTGTGGTCATCGTTTAATCTAGTAATGTAGGGTGACCTGTTTTAAAATGACTAGCCTTATAAATTTTTCTGCGTTATTCTTCCGAAAATAGTTTTCTAGTGCTTAATAATTATTCTTTTAGTAAAACTTAAAATAATTTTGTCGAGCTTTTTATTGCTCAGAATTCTTTTGCATACAATTTCAGGTAAAATACAAAAAGCATAAAAAGAATCAGAAAAACGGGCAGCTGAAAACCCAGATTGAAAAACATAAAACTGTGATGAACCCTGAGCAACCTACGCCTCATTTAGTAAACGGGGAAATCCTAAAAACAGCATTGACGAATCCCAGTGAGGTAAGTAACTATCAGACATTTTATTACTTTTTCACGGGATAATTATAATTTACTTTCTAGGTGCAAATCAATACTGAATGTTTAAAAGAAATGATATTTTAATAATACTTCTGTAAAGTGCTGCTGTAATTTACTAGTTTGTTCCTATTTATGACAAGTTTTGTAACGAACTAAAAGATTGTTTAAATTTCGGGTTTGAAACTGTGTTTGTTTTCTAGTTTAACCCAAGAAATTTTCAAACAAAGGAGAGAGAGAAAACACGAAACAGAAAAGAATAATCTCCAAAACGCTTTATTAGAAACCCAAACTGAATTTTGTTGATGGATCCACGACGCTTAAGGATTAAAAGTACATAATTTGTTCTGCAATAGTCATGCTGGTAGTGTTTTCGTTCAACAAATTTAGTCCTCTCAAGGAACAAAAACTGTTAAGAAACAAATAATTTATATAATTTTTGCAAACTTTTGTCTCTGTGTCTACAGTTTATTAAAAATGTTACTACGTCAGAGTTAGCTCTGGATACTCTCCGCGTTAATTTAAGTTTCGTTCACCTTGATTATTATTAGTTATAATTTTGAGTAGAGTTGGGTCGATATATAAAAATTTCTGGATACTATATACCCGATACCGATACTTATTTCTGACCTTCCATACTTTCTTCAGCAGCGTTCTACGATATAGATAATATGATGATAACTAAAAGTAAAATTTAAATATATGAACTTCTTATCCTTTAACTCTTCGACTTTATTAACTTATTTTATTTGAAATATTTATTAATTTTATACATTATTGACGGCTTTCATTTACTGAATAGTAGAGGGTATTTCTCTAGAATTCGAAACAATACTTTTAACATTTCGATCACTTTAATGAGTGTACCAAAATAAAAATAAAACTAACAATATCACCATATTAACCTACAAAAAAATATTTAATGACTGAAAGAAATATTGTATAGGTTTTTCTTAAGAAACACGATATTTTTCAATCGACTGGGGGCAAGTAGAATCCTTCTTTTGTTACATATTATTTCTGCTATGCTTAAACGTATCTCGGAGAAGTTTGTTGGCACGTGGTATGTACAATTGTATCTTTGGCAATTTCTTCATTTTCGAATAATTCGTCGCAGGGAAAACAAAGTGGTGTATCTCAAAAAGTTACAAAATTGAGTTATGGCTATCGCTGAGTTCCTCAGAAAAAGATCTGTAACGTTGCTAAGTATCATATCTCTATAGCCAATAGTTACTAAGATAAAACAAAATAGAAATGCTACTGCACAGCTATAAAGTATGTCTGCGCTAGAACTTTAAACGTTTCTCGTGTAATGTTAAGTAAAATTAGATTCGGCACTTTGTTTTCCAAGCAACGAATTTGTGTGTTTTCATTCAGTAGTCATGTCTCACGTGTCAGACTATATTCCAGGTGCTAAAAGCATGGATTTGAAAATATCTTCATTGCACCCTTTTATACAAAGAAGGAAATATTTCTTGTGGCTAAAATTGCTTTTTGGATGCTCGTTAAAATGGGTCCAAAGTCACACGATTTTAAGAAGTCATTATATGAAAGTTGAATTGAATTGAATCGAAACTGTCATTATTCATTAGGCGAAGTTCAGCCATAGACTGTTCTGCCACTTAACCCTGTTCATACAAAAACATAGAAGAATACAGCAAAAAAGTACACGAAACTAGAAAAAAGTAACAAAGAATACAGAGTAGAATACCTGAAGTACAAGTAAAAATTATAAGTAAAATAATGAACACAGTAAATAAATAATCAATCAAACGATGTTTAAACACAAATAAACAAAAGTTATTAATCAGTACAAATGATAATGAAACTTATATATACAAAAGCTGCTAATCAAAACATAATGAAAAGTTACAAAAATAACTTAATGGTACCTTTCTAGAGTAGAGATTACACAAATATTGCTGAGGTAAAAAAAAAAAAAAGTACCAATCTGGTAAATTCATGCAGTTAATACCAACATTAAACGTCGGTGGAGGGTGATACTGGGAACACAGTAACATTTGAAAGAGAATATTAGTCATGTGTGGTATGCGATAATAATTGTTCATTGAAAATAAATTTATATAACCGGTTTCGATACTGAGAGTATGTAGAAGACGAAGTTATTTCTTCTGGTAGCATATTCCAGTACTTTACAGCAGAATGGAAGAAAGAAAGTAGGGCTAGTGAAATGTTCAAGTAAGTTTGGTTATTGTGGTATTGTTTTGCAGAATTGAATTGAATTTAAAAAGAAAGACAAAAGGAGCAAGAAAACAATATTTGTCACTGCTGTCTTTCCTATTTTGAAACTTGAGACAGAGGTCTCTAACATTTAGACGCAGAAACTCTGATTTTTCCCCCCCTTAATTTCAATATGGTAGACATGTTCAACCATGTCTCCTCACTTCTCAACATACGAAATACTCTTCCTTTGAAGTAATTTTGTTTTGAAAACTCAAGAAGCTTTCACTCTTGAGATGTAAACTATAATGTGCTACTACAAGATGATTTTCAGAGAAAGACATAAGTGCCAAAAAAGATATAAAAGCATCTAGAAAGTATCGAGTATATTATTTGCGGTATCGATCGATACCGATAACTTACAAGTATCATGAGTATCGAGGTATTGAAAGTATCAAGAACTCATCTCTAATTTTGAGTTGTGTTAGCTCTAACGCCTGTCTCACTTGTCGTATGATGACTCTCGATAAGCACAATTTACGAACAGCGATTCGGAAAATAGTAGTCCGAACTCGTTTTGAAGATCTTATCATGGTCTTCAGCTGGTAGAGTTGATAAAATATCTCTTGGAAAAACTTCAGTTACCATGGCTGGCCTAAGCAATGTTCGAACGTACTTCATATTTCCAAAGCAACATGTAAGAAATATCATTAAGTAACTAAATGGATCATTTGTAACATATATGTCCATCAAGTTTATTGTTGAAATGAATAAGTTTCTTAATGTTTCATTCATCTGAGCACGAACCAAATGCCATCAGTTTATTAAAAACGGCAGATCCTTCAAAGCATGTTAATCTCTCTCCATTTATCCCGATTTTCTTTTTGTCTCAGCTTACGATTTACCATTTTAACACTGTCAGCAAGTTGCACCTGTCTTCTTTCTTTTCTTGTTGTCCACTCAAATACACACTCGTTTTACCTTATTTTACTTTATAGATGAACTTTAGAAAAGAAAATATCTTAAATCGCTTTGGGTATAATACATTTTCACCTTTATCGTCATGAAAACTATTTAAAAAACAACTAAAAGGATACTTCAGTTCTTGAGCTAATGGTCGGGAAAGTGTAAAATATTTGCGAGTATTAAAATACATAGTAAATTACACTGTTTGTAGATTCATGAGGTTTGTTCATTTAATCAAAGTATTTCTCAGTGCAAGACATGGAATAATGATTTTCAAGGGCGATAAGCATGTGGTAACATCCAGATAAGGAATTAAGAGCCATCCTGCATCAGCGAAATTTCTGGGGGAGAAAATGGACCCATAACAATCCAAACAGCGTTTAAATAGTCCAACATTTCAAGGTGCTAGTCGTCATGGGATATAAAGTAATTAAAACACGTTCTAAGGCTTATAAATTAAATCAAGAAGAATATAAAGGCACAATATCTCAGAAATTGGATTGTAAATGATGTTAAAAATGTAGTACACGTGTACAGCGAAGAATAAAAATTTTGACAAATTGGATGAAAATGGTAGAATCTTAGAAAAGAGATCAGTTGTTGACAGTCTGTCAAATCTATCCATAAGTACAGCACGGTGGTGGTTCTGCTAATATGTGAGGGTATTTTAGAGGGCATAGTTATCAGACATTTTACGCAAAGTGAGGGAATTTTACGTTAGAAAGTTATAAGAAAAGTGACCGAACAAATTATAGTTGAAAATGACAGTTATTTATGGATTTATTTTCATCGCGACAATAAAACAAAGTACACTTCAAAATTATTTAGAAATCATTTTGTGAAGAAGTAAAACGAAGTTATGATTAGGACGAGAAAGTTATTGGACTTAAATCCGATTAATTTAATATGCGGCTAATTGGGCCGACAAATAAGAAAATCTTGTCTAACCTCCAAGTAAGTCTCTGACAACTAATAAAAGAGTCCGGGAACAAATCTTTAGAAGAAACCATTTTAAAAATATTACGTAGAAATGTCCAACGTGTGCAACTGGGGAACTTGTTGAGAGTTTTACTTATTGTGATAGTAACAGGGATTCTACCAGACTCCACTCATGGGGGGTATCACTTTCCCAAATTCCCTAGTACACCTCCGCAGTTTTAAGTTTTCTACGGTTCAAAACGATAGGAATCCCGTAACTCCCTCCTTTGAGTTTGGAATTTACATCCTTAAACTAAAAAACGTGGGAGATTCTCTGGATGATATGTTCTTTTGTGGAGGAGGAGGATTAGTCAGTAAAGTAGTTTTTTCTATTATTTGTACGATTTTCTTAGAATTTTAGCATGGGAAATGAAAAATTACTAACTGGGTAGATTTTATAGGCAGTAGTGTATGCATCTCAGCAACAACTTAGCGAATGTTAATATGATTTGTACTATTTTAACTCATTTAATATTAATACACATTACTTCACCAGCTCATCTCCTCAAAGTAAAGATAAATGAGAACCTTTACTGTTTTTGGGAACCATAAAATCAAATAAGAAATAATAATCACATAGTATTCCGATGTCCCAGATGTAAAAATGGTGGATCTACTATCCTTATTTAATCCTTAAATAAACTAAATATTCCTGTTCCGTTGTTAACACTTTAATTGCAGAACCTTTAAATAACGTATATAATTTTAAATTTCCTTACAACAAAAATGAAATTAGTATTTTAATAAAATGTTATACGTAAATACAAAATACAGCAGTAACAAACTAACCCCGTCTTATAATGAACAAAGAGCATTTGGTGAAATACTTGAGGATCGACGGAATGTTTAGTTTAATGTATTGTGATGAAGTTGTTTTGGATCGAGTAAAATATGGTGAATGTAGTCAATTAGAAGAGACTTACCATTTACTTACTTTTTAAGATCATTTTTTAAAATTCTTTTTGCTCTAAGAAACTTGCAACATGATCTAACTATAGTTGGGTATTGTGTATGTTTTCATCATCACTATAGTAGAAGCAGAAGAGAATAGTATTTTGATCATAACAGAACACGAGGTAGGACGTAGGAGTACACCATTCATCTATGGTCATGAGTTCTTTCTATTCCTTTGTTACCATTAAATATGTTTTATAATTCGGTAAAGTTTTACATATAACAATAAATTTATACAGAGCTGTTTGTTAACAAAAGAAACCACAATAATGCATATTATTTACTTTTTTCTAGATTGTTCATTTACGACAAAGGCTAGAAGGTACGGTTAGCTCGTCAAGGGATCGGAGTATGCCGATTGAAACCGCCATAGGCATGATCCAAACCCTCATCGACTGTGATGAGTTCCAAGACATTGCCACGTTACGAGTAAGTTTACTTCTTCTTCTAGTATACCCAATACTTTAAAGTGGTGAACATTTCTATTTTTTATTATGTCCATACGATAATTTATAATTTAATTGCCTTAACTTAGCACTTGTTCTACGTCCCCGTGTTGGTAGTCAGTGTGGTAAAGCTAAAGAACTTTGCTTAGTGTTTACTAATGATTTAAAGTTGGAAGTTCTATAGAGAATAGATACCATATTGATAATGCTTGTAAAGTTCATTTGCAAAATATACTGAAGTGCTAAAACTCATGGGATACCTATCTAATAACGTATGTGACACCTCCAGGACAGCAAAGTGCGGCAACTCGACGTGGCAGGAACACGACAAGTCGTTGGTAGTCCGCTGGAGGGATGTGCAACCATGTAGTCTCTATTGGCGTCCACAATTCGGTGGTTGTTGCAGGTGGCGGATCTTGGGCACGAATATAACCCGTTTGATGATATTCCACATGTGCTATATAGGGTTCATGTCCGGCGATCTAGGGGGCCAAATCATGCGTTGGAAGTTACCAGAATGTTCCTCAAACCAGTCGTGCACCATTGCGGCATGGTGACATGGTGCATTGTCATTCTGGAAAATCCCATTGTTGGCAGGGTACACGAAGTTTATAAAGGGCTGGAGATGGTCATCAAGTAGCTGAACATAGCGCTGACTGGTCAGTGTCCGGTTCAAGCAGACCACCCGGCGTCGGGAAGTGGCGCCCCCATCGCCCAGTCAGTTTTGCTGGCTGCAATCAGCCCTGGCAGCTGCTAACATCGTTGCTGCCAATGGGAAGTCCAACAGCAGGGCCACAGTCCGGCGTCGGGAAGTGGCGCCCTCATCGCCCAGTCAGTTTTACTGGCTGCAATCAGCCCTGGCAGCTGCCAACATCGTTGCTGCCTATGGCAAGACCAACAGCAGGGCCGCAGTGCTACTCTGTTGAGAATTTTTACTTCCCACTTTTCCCACTTGCGTAGGGGATTGGCGACCTCATCGCAGGTCTACGGACCGCAATGTGATGAAACTATCACATAGCCCGAGCAGCAGACCATCGCTGCTCGTATACGGCGTAGGGAATTGGCGACCCCATCGTCCGGCCGGCTTCTGCTGGTTGCAATCAGCCAACAACGGCGTAGGGAATTGGCGACCCCATCGTCCAGCTGGCTTCTGCTGGCTGCAATCAGCCCTCGCAGCTAAACACCTACGCTGCTTGAAAGGAGGACCAGCCGAGAGGAGTTACATTCACATTCATCTCATTTTCACCCACAGACGATCATCATTTCATCTCCTCTTGTGCTGAGTTGCGCCTCCGCGCAATGACCACGGATGTGACAGGATGTACTTGCATTGACGATGGCTCAGGGGAAAGGGGGCGGAACCATTGGATAGCGCCTAATTCTTAACAGCAGATTCTTGGATGGTCTAGCTCGTTGAGACTGGGAAGTGCGCCATTGGCTCTATCGACAGCTGGGAAAACTTAAATATCAAGTTAAAGCTCTCCGAAAACTGGACATAACATTTTATACACATTTTATGTGACATAGTTCTTGTTTTAAAAATATTTATTTGAAAATGACCGCCCGCTGTTGTATATTCAAGGACCGGTGTCCTCATCCTGCCTCATTATAGCCCCTTAGTTCCTAGTGTTTACATTATTAATTAGCTGGTTTTGTATTTTTTTTATTGTGTGATGTTTCCAATGAATACAGAAACACATTTTTAGAATGAAAAACAAATTGACCAAAGAGTGAAATTTAACATACATTTGATGCTTTTGCAAATGTGTAACTACACAGGTACAGTAGATCTGACATGTGATTTCCTGATTTTTCTTTCGTTATGTTGTTTTGTTATTTGTAACGTTTTCAAATTTTTTAAGTAGTGTCATTCGCATTTCTCCAAGCATATCAAAGTCAATTAGATATTTAATTAACTCATATTTGAGACTCGTAATTATCATATTCTGATCAATGCAGTCACAATTTTATGTTGCTATATATCTGTGACTATTTGATATTTGCGAATTACTAACAAATATTTTTAAAAAAGAAACACAGAAACTCTTTTTCTCGAGTAGGTTTAATTAACACAATTTTGACGTAAGGTGTAAATATTTAAAAAATGATTACATATGAAATCACTATATGGTCGTGCCAAATGCCAAACTTATGTTGAAAACATTTTTGTGAACAGCAGAAAAGTTTTTAGTTACTTGCAACAAGTTGCATCTCGTGTTCTCTATTGCTAAATTTCAGAATATGGATGAACTGTTGGACCATGAATCAGACTTGTCTGAGAAGCTGTGTCAAATAGGAGATTCCATAGTGTATAAGCTGGTGCAGTGGACCAAAAGGTTACCTTTTTATCTGGAATTACCAGTGGAGGTAAGAAATGTTCATTCATACAAAAGTGATTTATCGTATTTTTATTAATTTACTTGAAGTTCCAAATAATAGGGTTTATACTGAAACTTGTAATTATATAGAACAGAAATTAAAACCAATACGTAACAGAAGACAACTTACAAAAATCAGCATAAATTTCAAGCAGCAATACGTAAAGTAGTAAAAGCACCAAAAAGAAAAAACAGTATAAAAGTTAGACAGAAAAAAATCAGTTTAGTTTCGAAATTCTTCTTCAGAGGGGCTTGACAAATAGAAGAGTATACTGCAATGTAAGCCTAAAGAACTTTACTTTGAATGACCTTGTGACAGGATTAGAGCAAGTTAATGTTACGTGTGATGTAGACTACATATCTTTTCGCTTACGATTTCCAATCGTACGTGTAATGTGAATAAATAGATAGAATATGTTCTTAAACCAATTTTTGAAACTATTGTAGTAATCACAGCACATAAAAAGCAATAACCACGAAGTCTTGCAGTATTTTAATTTTCTTTCTACTGTTTGATAGTAACAACAAGTTGACTAGGTTTTCTATTTGTTGATTGGTACAAAACTAATAAAGCTGATATTATATCTGAGATCGGTATCCACAAGACCGATAAAGGAATTTCAAAGTGGGTCTGAGATAATAGAACTAAACTAGGGTTGCCATAAATTTAGAAGTTAAACTAAGGATATTTCACATTTTTAAATTTAGAGAAATGAGAATCACCAATGAAACACCTATTTGATATTAAAAAGCATGAAGAAAATCAAAAGCAACAGCAGTTTATAGACAAAGCTGCAGTAAAAATAAGATTTTTGACAACAAAATACTCTGAATCGAGACCTTTGTTTCGCATTACAATGCGTATTACTTTTCTTCTTCAGATAAAATGTTCACATTGAATGAACTGTGTATTATTTTGTATTTTAAAATCTATTTTGTAAACGTTCGCTTTGGATCCCACTCTGTGATGACCTCGAAACAGAAATATTACTTTCTTGTTCAGATAAGGATTCAATGTGACTTCTACTACGTATATTTGCTCATCTCTGATGTAATTGGCAGAATATATGGATATTCCAGGCTAGCGAGGTTAATAAAAGTAGCGGTAGAATAGAGTAATAAACCGGTAGAGTAATATATTAAAACCAACCCTTCTCAGGTTTAACTCCTATTGCTTATACGCAATATGAGTAACTTCCAGTCACTTTATAACATATCGTATGTTATGTAAGTCAACACAATAGTTTGAGTTGAATTAGGTCTTGTCTGTCGAAAGATAAATGAAATTCTTAAGCTTTGATCAGTTTACAACCATAAATATTATGCTTTATTCTCACTCTGAGATTTATAAATATCGATTTACTTTAACGAATTGCATAATAGGAAGTTACACGACATATTCATAAACATTTGAAATATGAAAATCAACTTTGTCCTCGTAAGTCAAAATACAGTTTGATAACTTGTTTTGCGACTTAAATTGTATTAAAGCATGACATAATTTGATTTAAAAACTAACAGACACTTGTTCTTAGTCTGTCTTATATTTCGCTACACTTTGAAATGTCTAAATCTTGAAAATGGACAGAATATACCTGCAGTTAAAATTGTCAGTTCCACCTTGATTGAGAAATTACATTCTAAATTTTTCTTTCTTTTCTTCTCGCTACAGAATTCAGCCGTAGCACGTTTATTCGTGAAGTATACAGTTTTTGTTTACAAGTTCAAACACTTAGAAAATATGGCAGTCTTTAAACGATGCCATTACAATTTATTGTTCAAGCTTCTTGTGTTAAAAGATAACTCTTCCAATATTAAAAATAATTATAATTATTAAATTACTTTTTTCAAGGTACATACGAGGCTGTTAACACATAAGTGGCATGAGCTTCTTGTACTGACTACGTCTGCGTATCAGGCAATCCATGGTGCCCACAAATTAGGAAGCACAAGCAGCGATGGAACAGAGGCTGAATTTCCTCAAGAGGTAAGTTAGGATTAAGTAAGAGTTTCACTTTGAATCAAACAATCGATCTTCACATGCAGTTCGAGTTTCCTTAAATTTCATATTCCCTTTTTATTTTATAAGCTTGATTAGATTGTATTAAAAGTACACGTTACTAAAATAACTTAAGACCAAGGTTGAACCAAGTATAAGAGTTTTGTCCTTTACGACTTATCGAACAGACTCACAAAATCAATATTTTTTTCTTTGTACATATTCTTCAATATCTCGTCAATATTTCTGACTTAGAGTCCATAACTCTTGATGTCCTACAGATATTTTGAAGAACATTTTAGAATAAAATCTATTATGATTTTGACAGAATGTATATTGGTGAAACGATGAATGTGCACATTAAAACACCATCATCAAGCCAATACGATGTGGCTTTTACTTGCTATCTACTTCTTATAACACCTGTTGTGTAAAAAAAAAACAAAAAAAAAACACACACACACACAAAAAAACAATGTGTTAAAAAGATAAAGGGTTCACTTTATTAACTGTAACTCCTACCTATAACATATGCTAAAAGTATTTAAACAAAACACATATTGAAATTACATGGTCATTCATTGACTTGTCACAGCTGGTTAACTTTCATTAACTTGCCTTTGCATTTCACTGTCTAAACATATCATACTAACGATGACTAGCAACCAATCAATTAATTTATCTCCTTTGAACAGAAGATGAGTTTTATCAAAATAGAAACTACCAATTCAAAATCATTAAAAAAAAAAAAAATGAGGCAGAAGTTTCAGGTATGACTTTATAAATCATTTATAACTGATATAATACTTAAATTTTAGGCACCGAGGTAAACCGTTTGTTAAAATGTACTTTTTAGATTTAACATTTTATGAAATCAGGAATTGTTAAAATTTCGAAAAAATTATAATTTTTAAATGTCTTCTTCAGATATTGTTTGTAAACTTTAATTGTGTTTGTTATGTTCATGTGAAGTTGTCGAAAGCTCTCCCATTTTTAACATTCTACAGATCTTTTCATCTAATAGATTTACACGTTTTAGCTAGAAAATTGAGCTGTGAATAGTCAATGATTTACTTTACTGTAAAATGTAGGTAGACAGTTATATTTCGTATTCTTTTTCAAATTAAATCCAATTTATTTCAGTTTATTTCAGCGCATAGAGTTAAGTCAAAGAAACAGACAAATGCTATTCTCCACGCGTTCTATGGCTGTAAAAATTATATTCGTTCGTTTACAGTTTTGATAGGATTTTATAGTAATTTGACGCACTGTTTAAGTTTGTGCTGTTAACCTGTCCTGCTTTTATTTTGTTTAAGGTGTCAAATAACCTCTGTACATTGCAAACGTGCCTGACTTCAATGATGGGTCGTCCAATCACCATGGACCAACTGCGGCAAGATGTGGGGCTTATGGTGGAGAAAATAACTCACGTTACTTTAATGTTCCGAAGACTAAAACTTCAAATGCAAGAATATGTGTGTTTAAAAGTCATTACTATGTTAAACCAGGGTATGTATTAGTAATGTTATACAATTGTTCAGTAATGCATTTGGTTACAGACATTAGTTTTTTTCGTTGGGCAGAAATCAAAATCTGTAAAAAGAAAGACTTAGTCATATTTATGAATCACTCCCAAGAGGTGGGTGGCTTCCAGGAGCACTGAAATGAAATGCTCCTGGGAGAAACCCACCTCTTGGAAGTAATTCATAAATATGACCCTTATAGGCCCTCAACAAGGAAAGGCGTTTAGTACTGAAGTTTTTATCTCCTTCTTTTTCTGCTGCTGCTACTACTATTACTACTACTAATTATTATTATTGTCATGTGATTTTTAATTTGGTTGAATGTTTCTATTATTTAATTGTCAACTTCTTTACAAACAAAACGATTTTGGTTCAAATGTGAGGAATTGGGAACAAACATTCGTTTATACTGTATTTGAAGACATTATTAATACAATCACCGAATCAACGAAAATCCATGTGACAACTCACAGCTAGGAAGAAATATCTTAAAAACGTAAGCATGTCATAGTGGCTTCAAATATTTGGATTAATTTGGGTACAGGAAAAATGCAACCAAATATACTTTTGCCATGTTTTCTCGTTACTGTCTTTCAGATAAATTTTAACACCAAACACTCGTTATTTAAACAGATTGTTATGCTGTTTTCTCGCGTTTCATTGTCTTGGGTATTTTTGAGTATTGACGCATGAGTCGTATATTAATAGTTCGTATTTCACATATAGTATGAATAAAACATATTCCATTTCAAAACTTTGAAGGGTTTTAGTTGACTAAAATCTGACCTTTTAAAAGTAAGTCTTCTTGCTTCACTCACTTGAATAACACCACTTACGCTGGTATTGGTGCTTTTTCTTCTGACGCTCTACATGACTGTTCTTTCAGTCTCAGTTCATCAACACACAAAAGCAAGTACAAAATGATTGTTGCTATGAGTATTCAAGGCATTTCAGTACGTAGAGTGAGTGAGAGGGCTCCCTTAAGAAATCGGACATACATATTCCAATGTGCAAGAAGTAAATATTGCTTATGACATTAAGATACAATTAAACCTACATAAGTAACAAATATGATTGAAAAATTGAATTTATTACTACATTATATACTTATAAGATGTAACATGAAATTGAAATCTTGTTAAGTGAAATAAAATCGTACTTTGATTTGACCTTCATAAATAAATAAAGAATATAGTAGAATGCAGTTTGAAATAATTTCCTAAGATTCAATCTGTAAATGTTAGTAAGGTTCCAGATAAACTCGTTTCAGTAGGTTGGTGTTAAACAGCATACTTACTTGTTACCTAACTGCCCTGTGGTGGGCCATCCTGTATAATTTCTGTTTTTTACTATGATATTTAGCTAAACAAATGAAAGATTTGTTTCTAAGGGTTTTAAGGTTCTCACAACTTGATAAGAAAATTTAGATGTGCAGCCTGCAAAATGAGCTAAATGAACGTGGAAAAGTCGGTCAAGATCAAGATAGAAAATACCTTGTTTACCTTCCTGTTAACAATTTAATTACCGGCAAAGGTGTTTTACATTAATATTATGCATTCTCATGACCAGATGAAACCTCTTGCTAAGGTTCGACTCTGGAAAATTCTATTTTATTTGGAAGTGCTAAATTGACCATCTTAAATTACAAATTTAACATGGCGTATGTAAATATCTTTTACATCATTCAAGTATGCGTGTTTCAGTGTATTTATTATTATTATTTTAACGAACACAGGCAGTAAGCTATAATTTTGTTTTCAGAGAAAAATTTAGCGTACATCATTTAAGAGAACAATTCTGTACAAGTTTGGTGAATAAGCAAACACCTTCCCAAACACGACGAAGATTTTCTTTTTATATAATTTGATAATCATTAAAAGAAATAGATATAGATTTCGAAGGTAGATAAAGAAATAGGCTCATTTGTACGTGTAGCTTTTGTCTTTCGAAATTGTAATTTTGGTTTTCTGCATATCTATAGCCCGAGGAAGTTCTGCAGAGCTGGAAACAATCCAGGAGCGTTATATGGCCTGCCTAAGGAGTTTTGTGGAACATAATTTTCCCCAGCAGCCCAGTCGGTTCCAAGAATTGCTAGTCCGATTACCAGAGGTAAGAAAAAAAGTTATTTGTTTTCACAATATTGTTAGTGAAGTTTGAACAGCTTTAGCGAAATGAGTATCGTTATTGCTTGTAATAGGTGTGTCGTCATTGCAATTCATGATTTTAAAAATATTTTACTTACATGTCTTCGGTGTTGAAGTCCACTTGGAACACAATCGTGTTTTAATTCTTTATAATAATATTTTCGACGCGTTTCGCCGTTTTATTGTACTACTTTCTCAAGGAAGTATTAACACTAGAAAACTTTTTAGAATGAGAAGGAAAAAGTTTGGGATACGAAAGTGACAGAAACTAGAGAAGATGAACAAGAAAATACGTAAACGTTGAAACGAATTCTTGACTATCTTTAATTTTGAATGTAACTGAGTTACCGAGTACTGAAGTAGTGATATTACTGGGCGTTACGATGATATTTCTAAACGTTAAAGACTGCTGATGTATAAGAGAATAATGGAATAATGGGCACCCATTTCTGTAACGCCTTTATAAATTATAAGTGTATTTGTAGAAGGTTAAATATAAGAAGTAATGAAATTATTTACGAGACCTAATGTTGTAATTTTAAATTATTGTATGTGAATAAAAAAATAAATAAACAAAAACGGGAATAGAGGTATATAAAATAATACTGGATATTTTTGTAACGCTTAGTAACATCATCAGTTCACTACTTGGCAACTCTGGGGTACCTTTAAAATTAAAGATGGCCAATAATTTGTTTCAATCTTTACATATTTTTTCCGTTTTCTTCAGTCACTTTCTATCCTATGGCTTTTCTTTCTTATTCTAAAAAGTATCTAGTGTAAATACTTCCTTAAGAAAACAGTACAAGAAAAACTATGTAATGCGTTGAAAATATTATTATAATTAATTAAAAAGTGATTCTGTTTGAAGGGGACTTCAGTAGTGAAGACACTTAACTATTTTTTTGAAGTACACTCGCCATAATGTAATTATTCATTTTATTTCAAAATAGTCTGAAGAAAAAAGTTATTAATATTAATAATTAGAAGAGCTTTATGTACGTAATGCGGAAATTAATCCCATCTTTGAATCATGCTCTAACAGAAAGAGCAGAGAGAGTAAATAGAAAGGGCCAGCAACATAGGAGAAATAATATATCATGAACTAGCAATAAGTATTATATACCATATATGAAGAATATGCACTATAAATACAAAACGAAAAAATACACTGAAAACAGAACACATTGGATTGATCTCTAATTAAATATACGCAGATCAGCTAAAACATTATGATTGCCTTACCTAATGTGATGTTGGTTCTTCGTGTGTTCCCCAAACTGCCTCGATCCGATGGTATGCAGTCCAGAAGGTCTTGGAAGATTTCATGTGGTATTTGGCACTCCCTTTTCCAGCATATTCTGCAAATGGGATTGAGCTCTGAGAAAATTTAGAGGCAAAGTCAACATTCGGAACTCATCATGTTCTTCGATCCCTTGGTGTGACATAGTGCATTCTCCTTTACAAAGGTTCAACTTCCTTAGGATAATATTGTCGAAATAAATTGATGAACGTAGTCTCCCACGAGGTTTCCCGTAAGTGTTACCGGTCAAATGTTCCACAGGAATGATTGCATCTAGTGTTTCAAAGCAAGAGCATCACTCAAACCATCGCACCCTATCTGACAGCTTGTTTCGTTCCCGCGAAGCATCCTTGTGCCATCTTTTCACCAGGGATATTCTCGCACACGAATAAGGCCATCCACGTGGTGCAACAGAAACAGACTCATCGGATCCGGCGATTTTCTTCCTTTGATCTTAACTCCTATTTGCGATGCTTGCGTGCCCATTGTAAGTGGTTCCGACGGAGGAAAGGCGTCAACATGACGATCAGTACTGTTATGCAATTACGTAGTTCCGTGATCAAGAATGTGTGTTGTGACAAATTGCTCACGTCATTGTTCTACAGTAGACCTTTTATTGGTTTGTAGCATGTGGGGGAATGAATCTTAATTCATTTTGGACTACCATGAACGGTAGGTGTTCACCACAACTGACCATGAGCATCCCATAAGGCTTGCCGTTTCCGCTATGCTCAAGTAAGCTGTCTGTTTGTAGCTATTTTACCATTATCAAAGTCATTTCGATCTTTACACACACGTGAATCGGGAGAATCACTAATCGCCTTATCATTGGCAATATTCATAACTTTCACATACGCAGTTGTTAGAAGCTAAGCGGTCTTATTTCTGATGTTGGAGATGGTCACAATACATCACATATAATTAATTCATCTTTCTTTTAGATTGATAAATCGTATTTCCCCTCTCTCCCATGGAAGAATGTGTAATATTTAATTTACTGATACGCAAACTTAGCAGAGTATACATTCTTTAATTTTTTTTTTGCTAAATCTGTTTTTTTTTTCCTTAGGTGCAATCTGCAGCTGCATTATTACTGGAGAGTAAAATGTTTTATGTTCCCTTCCTATTGAACTCTACTATCCAAAGATAGTATTTCTTGTATGTGGGAACAGCTAGAGAAGGAAATTTTTATTAGGAGCTGACTAAAGGTTGCACGAAGATTACAGTGGAGAGAAGAACATAGACACAAAATAGAATTGTTGGATTTTTCTCTAAGAGAGGAAATGAGAATAAGGATGTGTTGTGTTAACTGTAATATTTCTTTTTCTCTTAACAAAGTTTTTACGAACTGTAAAGAGTGCAACAAATTCTATGCTCTGAAAACAAAACTTTGACAGCAGAAATAGTGCGGGCAGAGAGAGAGAGAGAGAGAGAGAGAAACAGATTGTGATCCAGTGATGATGTGTATAGTTGATGTTTTTTACTAAAATTGTTGTAGGCTCTTGATAAGAAAGGCGATGAAAATAATATTTGATATGATGATAGTGGAATCTTGTGATAACGTCAACATGATGATTTTATTATTGAGATGAATGTGAAGAGGAAGCTGAGTGACTTACCAAAATTTTTTACTCTATATATTTTGAAGAATGTAAAATAAAAATAATCGTTTACACACAATATTGATGTCAATCGTCCGTGGGCAATCGGTATGACTTTTTTTTCTAATGGAATCCAGTGAGTTATTGCCTTACGCTATAGTAGCTGAATATAAAAGAAATAATAATAGGGAAGGAAAAAAGAATAGTAACCGAAAAAATTGAAAAATATAGCAACATTTCAATGTTCCGTAATTCTCTTTTATCAAATACCAAAAAATTAATAAGTTGTATACATTTTAAGTGATTGTGTGATTGTTTTTATTAAAAGATAAACAACATGCTTGGCTTCCTATGTCTGTGCAATGTGAGTGAGTGTTCGGTTTTTTTATTGTGTCTGCTGCTGGAAGTTTCATTTTTTTTAAGTTACCAGTGTAACGGTGTTCAAAATGTTCCTTCATATTGACTATTATTGTGTGAAATACTTTCAATTTTTTCCTTTAGAAAAAAAAAAATGTGGGAGATCAAAGAACAAGAATCTATTTACAGATGGGGATGAACCCTATTGTTACCTCTGTCCTTTAATGACACGATGTAACAAGTACAAAGTGCCGCAAGATCTTTTCACATTTCTGTGTTTTAAAAAAGGAAAAATATTGAAAAAAAAATACAATTGTATGTTTATTGTCAGTATTGTAATTGAATTTTAAGATATTCACAATAATAATAAATAATAATACATTCTGTCATTGTAAATTCTCGATAAGTGATTTTTTCATCATCATTTTTTGTAAAAAAAGAAAAATTCATGACACTGTAGTAGTGTTTACAAAATGAGAGAAAGTATGTCACGTTTACAGATTTATATTTCAAATTTTTAGAATACTGTAATTATTTAGTCTCAGCAAAGGTTATTTTTTTTTTCTTTTTTCCCCATCTAAGCACTGCTTTTATGCTGTAGCATAGTTGCGAAAAAAAAACCCTGTTCCGCTGTCTAAACGGGGAAAATGGTGTGGTTTCTGTAAAAAAAAAACACAGTAAATAAATATTAATACAGATGGATTGATTGTCTGAGGACTATAAAATATTACGGAATAGTTTTTGATGCGAAATATATAAAAATAAAAGATTTTTTGAGCTTCTAAAGCTCTATTTGTTGCCTTGTTTTGTGTTGTTTTTAACTTCAAAAGTTACCATCTGAAGTTCAGTAAGTTTTAAAAGCACATAAAGAGCCCCGATATCAGAGATATTGTAAAAGTATATATATATATAAAAAAAATATATATTTCTGAAAATATTACCGTATGTACATATACATATTATAATATATATATATATATATATTGTGTTGTTGACTGTTCCTACAGCTTACATGTGACTTATGTGAGCTAAGTCCTCCCAAATCTTTTTTGAAAGGAATAAACAAAAAGGTGAAGTGATGGAAGGTGGGACTATGTTGTTACTGTTACCAGTTTTGATGAGATCAAAAAAAGATATATTAATGCTTTCTATTTTAATTTGTGAAGGAAATTTTTTTCTCTTGAATACATAATCTATACATTTCTCTCCTGATGTACATATGTAGTCATTTTCATCCCCCCCCCCCCGCATCCCTTCAGTTTAATTCATCTTCTTTCAAACGAAAACAAACTAGCATTTCTTTTCTTTTTTAATTTCATGTAAAAAAAACATGTAACTTAAAATATGATTTCTTTTTTCTCTTCTCTATGTCCGTAATACAAGCAAAAACACACAAAACAACCACAAGGAACGATTACACTCACATATCGTAGAAATGCATCCCACGCTTCCTCTGCAAACTGTAACACTGAACTACAGTATAGGGTCTGTCATCTTTTTTTTTTTTTTTTTTTTTTCAAACTACAGAAAAGAATTTTATGAATAAGCTGGTTGTTAAGTTTTCTGTGTTAGGGGTTCTGAAGTATGTAGCATTGTAGAGAAATCTTGTAAAGATTAAAATGTTGATGCTTGTGTATTTAAATAAATTTATGAAGTAGAATATTTCATGCTGCGTATTTTCTTTTCTTCCAAACATTTCCCTTGTTTCTCGCATGAAGATAGGTCCAAGTCAAATCTCTGGAGGACGAAATTACTCAGACAATACAAAAAAAATGACAGAAGTTGTAATAATAAAGAAAAGAAGTCAATTTTTTATTATTATACAAGTGAAACTACGAAAACAATATTAGATTTTTGTCACAGAGTTTTCCAATCACATTAACCAATATAATGTTCAGCAATAGTGTATAAATAATACTGATAATATGATATTTAATGGACCATTCAGCTTCCAAAGAACTGTACTCTTCTGGTTGATTATGTAAGTGCCAATATCAAGGAACTAAATAATGTTATGCAGAATACCAAACGAATACAAGTTTACTAGTGTTCCAAGTAAGAAGCGGCAATATGGTAGCAATTACATTTATACCAAGTTTGTCATGGAATTTGGGGTAATGAATTTAGGATTAGGATCTTATGAGGATCTTATCTTGTTTTTATAGTTGGCCTTAAAAGGCTGCCTATTTCCTAAGTAAACTCCTTTACTGTTTTTAGTGCAATTTTGAAAAAGCTACTATACTTATAAATAATAATAATAAAAAAATACTCTAATTTCAAATTCTTTTCAGTACGATGTTTCTGGCTGCTGCCAGCGCCCTTCAAACTTCCAGATGTAAAATGTAGCAAACATTACTCGACTTCTTATAATTAAGATGATTGGTGATAGAATCGTTTTGGTTTCCAAAATGAAAATTTTCAACTACAAAATGAAACTCCGCCCTCTTCAGAACTTCCGAATTTGATATTTAACGAAACATAGCGTGTTTTTTCATAATTAAGCCATTTTGGGATCTTGGATTTCTTAATTGATTTTTTTTTTTTTTGAAAGAAACTCATGTCTTAGATATGAACTTTTACGAAAATCGAATTATATTTTAAAATTTCTTGCTTCAGGCTGCCGTCATCTTGGATTCCAGCATTGAATTTCTTTGCTTCAAAATTAAATTCAAAGACAGTTGGAATCTCAGGTATGAAATGTCACGAAAATTTGATATTTTAAAATTGATCTGAAGAAACCAAAGAAAATCTGATGATATTTTATTATTAAAGTATTTCGGTTTGCCATCATCTTGAATTTTGGAATTAAAAACTTTTGACTTCAGAATTAAATTCGGTGACCCTTGGAA
This sequence comes from Lepisma saccharinum, assembly GCA_022664845.1. Taxonomy (NCBI): domain Eukaryota; kingdom Metazoa; phylum Arthropoda; class Insecta; order Zygentoma; family Lepismatidae; genus Lepisma; species Lepisma saccharinum. The sequence goes on from JAGDQP010000674.1 coordinate 114,286, forward strand.
TCCATAGATATAAAATTTCACTTAAATCAGATATTTTAAGTTCGCGCTACTGCCATCTTGGATTTCGGTATTCCTCAGGGCTCATAAAAAGAAACCAAGTATGAATTTTCACAAAAAGTGAAAAGGTATTGTTCTTTCAGTATGGGCTCATGTGCGGCATATTGGTACATATCTTCGGTTGGCTATACAAAAATCAAGTAACAGTGCTGTTTATTAGTGTGTAGTTCAAAACCAAGAAAATTCCTGGAAATATATAAACTGCACATCACTGGAAACCAGGTGCCCTCTTTTCTGCATCTGTTCATCGCATCCAATCTGTTCGTCGGAGCGAAGTGTACGACTGAGCTGTTTGATATCGAGATGGCAAGCGCTAAACGTTTGTTTCTTTAATTACTCCTACACCAACACCAAGACCAAAATAAAAACCTATGGTTTCTGCTATATTCCAGGATCAGAAATAAACTATAGTGTTTTCTATATCAAACGTTTTAGTGATGTTTATTTATTTATTTGCATTGAAGGCCTATGCCCGTAATACGTTTCTACAAAATTGTAACAAGTACTAACACTTTCTACACAGTATGTTAAATACAAACACATGGACATACTACTAGTGCAAACAATTCTTTTTTTGTTTACTTCCTTATGGTTGGGTAGTGGATGAATGGTTGTTATCAACGCTTTTTAAAGCTTCTTCTCTCAAGGAGAAGAAAACCTGCAGAAATCTGGGAAGGTCTGTTAACTTCTGTATGTCGGTTTCATTTAGTGTTTCGTCTAATTCCGTGTTTTTCTCATGTATGCTATCCCCTTCCCATCACCAGCCACGTTGTTCGTGTAGCTCCTTACAATCAAATAGAATATGTTTTTCATTTTCGATTTCTCCGCACAGACTGCACAAATAGTTCCCGGATTTATCTTTCGCGCTTTTCCATTTATACACGCCCATGCGAAACATTGCTATGACGCGTCTTTGCCCCCTTCCTAACTCAAGATATTTTTCTGTCCCAACATTTGTTTTAATTTTCACTTACGTTGCCAAAGACCGTTTAGTTACGCAATCGGTTTTCAGGTTTCCAACTGTGGTCGATACTATTTTTTGTTGAATGACTTTAAATATGTCTTTTGACTTTCCGTTTCTTACCTCCAGCAATTCGAGCATATTTATTTCCTAAGAGTCCCATTACTCCTGTGATCCACGAGTTAGTGCTTCTCTGTTTCATTTGATAATCAAGACACCGTTTTTGAATTTCCCTCCTATTTTTTATTTCGTACAAATTCAGCCAATATTTTAAAACATGCATTTTTATAACTGAGCTTATGGGATACCTTACTGTTTCTAGCAAGACCGCACTATTAGGTGCCGATTGCGCTACCCCCAATATTTGTTTTATGAATTTTGTTCCTGCTTTATTAATTACGTTAGCAACACTACTGGTGCCCCCAGACTTCACACCCATACAGAAGTATTGGTTGAAGTAATGTATTGAAGGTACGTGTGGCCAATTTAAACGGGATGCTGTTGTGTCTGTCCATGGCTTTGCGTGCTGGGTACAGGCCTTTTTCAGCTATAGCTGCCACTCGTCTCTGATGGTCGACCCAAGTCCCATTGGATGATAAATTCACTCCCAAGTATTTAAAAGTTTTAGCTATTTCTAGTTTCCTCCCTTGATATAAACATCGCTCTTCTTTTGCCAGTTTGAGTCCCTTTTTAAATACGAGTACCTTGATTTTATTAACATTTACTTTTAGTTTCCATTCTATACAGTACGTTTCTAGTGCATTTAATGCTCTCTGTAAACCGATTACTGTTTGTGACAAGATTGACAAATCGTCTGCATACAACATTGCTGGAATAGGTGTTGTCCTACGAGAGGGGGGTGACTATCGGTTTCGTTTAGCACTTCCACTACATCATTGATAAATAAATAAAAAAGTATGGGAAAGAGTTGGCACCCCTGTCTTAAGCATATATAAGATGGTATTGGCTCAGATATTTTGTTTTGCCCGTTTCTTACACAAAAATCAACCCTGGTGTATATTTTTTCGAGTCTTTGGAGTGTTTGTATCGACATCCCGTAAATTTTTAGTTTATGCAGTACGGCATTTCTGCTTATGGTGTCAAAAGCTTTCTCGAAATCCACAAAGCAGCTGAACAATCTGCCTCTTTTCTTTGTTAATGCCTTGTCAATTAAAGTGCGCAACACCATTATATTATCCGTAGTACTGTAGCCTTTCCGGAACCCTGCTTGAAGTGGAGATACTCGATTGTGATAGTCTGCCCATTGTTCCATCCTTGTGGCCAGTATTTTCGTGTAAATATTGCCTAAAACCGGTAACAGTGTTATTCCTCTGTAATTTTTAGTCCTGAGCATTACCTTTTTTTTTATAGAGTGGAACAATTATACCCCTGCCCCATAAATCAGGTATCTCCGATCCCTGTAATAGTTTGTTAAACATTCCGGCTATCGAGTCTATGAATTTTTCATTATGCACACAGTGTTTAAAGAATTCTACCACAATGCTGTCTATCCCTGCTGCTTTATTATTTCTCATAATTTTTGTGGCTAGCTTTATTTCCTGAGTTGATATTTCTTTGTCTAGAATGGAATCAGTATTTGACAAACAAACCTTGAATTTCCCCTGAAGCTTTCCATGTATCCCTACTACCAAGAATTTGTCTAAAATGTTCCACCCATGCATGCGTAGGGATGTCTTGTTTCGTTGCTCCCTGTGTATTTGTTCCGCGAATCATGCGCCATACTTCCTTATAATCGTTTCCATTTAAGGCTGTTTGTAAGTTCTGGAACCACCGCTCGTTCATTCTTTTTTAGTGTTTCTGTAAAGATCTTTGTACCTGTTACGCTTTCTTAAATATTCTGTTAATAACTCCGGATTCCTCCTGCATCGTTTGAAAATACGTAGTGCTGAAGTTATTTCCAGGCGTGCAGTGACACAATCGTCGTTATACCATGGATTTTTATTCTTGATTACATTTGTGTTTTCGATCTTCATGATTCCCCCCACTGAATATAGTAATTATTTAAAATTGAATTTGCAGTCTCGATATCTCCATTCTTTATATACGTATTGACACCTATTAAGAGGGCTCCTCGCTCCAACCCTCCCATTTTTAACATTTTTCAAAATATTCCAAAAACTAAGAGTATTATCAAAAATGTAAATTCATAGCGCACTAGAACTTACGAATTACTATTGAATGCAATGGACAGCATCTCGAGATCGTGTCCATTGACGAGTGATACGTTTTCAAAGATTATGACGTCATTATTTAATTAAAATCTGAGCACTCATCAATCGGCAAGATTTCGAGATCGCTGTCCATTGCATTCAATAGTAATTCGTAAGTTCTAGTGCGCTATGAATTTACATTTTTGATAATACTCTTAGTTTTTGGAATATTTTGAAGAATGTTAAAAATCTTCGAGCGATTGGAGCGAGGAGCCCTCTTAAGTACAGATCTGTAAAAGGAGTGTCAAGATTTTGCTTGAACTTTTTTTCTTTATCTTTCTGCCATTTGTATTTCGCGATGTTTTGAGTTTTCTCCGTGTCTGATTCTTAGTGTGTAGTTGTTTCGTCAGTGTGCTCAAATACTGTGTGTTTTTGTCTGTGCTTATTAATTCAACAGTTATAGGCTGATGCTTAGAGTCAATCAGGTCGTCTACTGAAAAGTGTACAATAAGAATTTGCAAAGCACACAGCCAATAGTCTATCGTGCTACATCCCTGATCACTCAGGTATGTGAATTTGCCTTCCTTATCATCCTCTACCCTACCATTCAGAATTACAAAATTACAGGCGTTACAGAGACTAATGAGTTTTTTTAAAATTTTGATTAACTACTTTATCTTGATTGCATCTCACTGGTAGTGATGCAAAATTACTCAGTTCCAACCTGTCGTATTTGTCAGTTTCAATATTAGCTCCCTTATCTAATTCCCCAGATCTGGCGTTGTAATCACCAAGGATTATTATATTATTATTCCCCTCGTCATCTAATTGCGAGATGCTTGCTTCTAACTCGTCAAAGAAATGTTAATTCGCAAATTTTGAATTTTGTGGGTGGTTATATATAATTCCTAACATTAGATTAAAAGGGTGGGTTAATTTTATCCACATTGCATCCGAACACTGTGCCGATACAACACAAATATTTTTTTTAAATTGATTCCTTAATAAAAACTGTAATCCCCGACGCACAGTGGTCGGAAACTGGAAAAAAGCGGTCAAAAATCGATTTTGTCAACGTCACCGCCTATAAAATCGGTATTGATATTTGATTATAAGTATTTCTCCTGCTTCCAAACCCGGAGTTTCAGGACACAGGAATAGTTTCGCTGTCCAGAAAATGTATGGATACATGAACAAATAAAAGTGCCGAAAAAAAAGTAAAAAATGAACGAAACAATATGATATGTTTAAACCAGTTATATCGTTTCTGAGGTCGATGAAAGCGGTTGGATAGTACATTGGACTCAATTACTGTGTGTTTAGTGAAGAGTTTTATGTGTTACCCATTGCCATATCATTTATATGATAGATTTGTTAGTGTTACCGAAAAATTACATATACGCTGATGTTAGTAGCTCTACAGTCTAAGCTTATCCTTGCTTATCTGCAAAATAGGTTGTATTGAGTTGACCATGAGTAGTACAAAGGTTGAGCATTGGAAGTAGCCGCATCCAAGTGCAGCTGGAGGACTCAGCCCTATCTAACTGCAAATGCGTGATGAGTAATGTTGTTGTGATCGCAATCGAGATCAGCTATCTGAACTTGAGAAAGGGAAAAGGCATATTGTCTTTACGTAATTTGGATTCCGATTGGTATTTCATGCCTTCTTCCCTGCATATGATATTATTTCATGGAAAAGCCTTAATCGACGCAACCATCTTGCCAATCGGGTGGATGTCTGAAAGAGCCCAAGAGGAGAGAAATAAAGATTTTAAGTACTCGAGGCTGCACAATAGTCCCAAGGGTTCCTGCGTTTCAACTAACGAAGATGTGATTCACAACCTTCTGATATCTTTAGACCCGTTTATTACTGGGTTGCGACCTCAATGGACTGCTTCTCCTCAACTTGAACTGGTCGAAGAAGCGAAGCAAATGTTGTCTCCACCACGTGCAACTACTGATGATCATGGCGTAGATGACGATTCAGTGGATTTGGACTAATCATGACAAAGGATTTGATAACACCAAGGTAAAAAGTACCACCTTAGGTACTAACAATTTTTTTCTTTTATTGACATTTATAGCTGCATATCTTTTCTTGTTAGGTTACGTTAATATTGGTCATCTGACTACTTTGTTGGTTTTTATTCAGTTTGTAAGTAGTACGCATCGCATTTACTATGATCATAACATACGTTGGATTATTTTCCCCTTTTACAGATAATACATTGATTGAGGAGGTTAATTTTGTATCCTAAGGCCGAACACACATTTGTTTTACACCTTCTTTTTATTAGCTGCACATGCAATTAGATGGAGAGCACATTGCACCCGTAACCGCTTCTTGGATGCACATTAACACTTATCATCACTTCGTACTGGCTAACGATGTCCAATTCACATCAGGCGTCAACATGTTATGTTTTCAGTTTACAAACTGTATGTCTGATTCATGACGGTGGATTTCAAGATGGCGGCTTTCATTGTTCTGTGTCTTCCCCAATTTCTACTCACCTCTATTACTCCCCTACATTGTTCCTTTGGTTATATCTTGCAGTATTTGACATTTATGTGAGGGTTTCCACACTTTTGGACCACCCCGTATATATAACTGCACGTATTGCAGCAGGGGTTCATCGAATCACTTTTGCTGTAGTTGCAATCGATTTAGAAATGACAATTACGTATAGAACGATAGACAGACGTCCGTCAACTTCCATTGTTTTTTTGGGAATAAACTATTTTTGTCCGCTTTTTTCAAGTTTCCGACCACTGTGCGACGGCGCACGGCCATATTTGCTTGCCTTCTGCTTTGTTTTATTGTACACTGTATAGCCTGCTAACAGAAAGTCACTGTGTTTGGTCCCCCACGTTTCAACACATGCAAAAATGTGAAACTGTGTCATGTAACGAACAAAGTTTTTATTTTGCGTTTTTCCTGATAACCCTTCCACATTTAGACAACAAATTTTCAGTGTCTTTGACCTCGTGTTATCTCTTATACAGTATTGTTCACTCAACTGCTGCTGCCTTCGGGGGGTGCCTACGTGCTCCTAATTCTTGATTGCTGCTGTTTTGCCGCGTCGCGCTTCCGCCTGCCTTGGTCACCTCGAGCGTAACCATCTGTCTAAGGTGTTCGGGTGTTCTTGTTCTTTATGACAACTTATATTGACCTCCTCAGTGTTGCCAATTGCACTAGAATATTCACTTTCACCGCGTTTAGTAACACCACTCACTTTATAAACTTCATTTTTTGTTAAGTTTGCTTTAAACGTTTCTCCGTCTATTTTCAGTTTGTTGAATACTAATGTGGCATATTTCCCCTCTTTTCGTGCTGCTAACATCTTGTGCGTTAATAGTTTCCGTTCCTGTGAATTTTTTTGCGAAAACTGTTCGTGAATGATTATTTTGCAGTGTTTAAGCTTAGACTTGGCGTCTAGCACTTCCTTCTTCTTGGTGTATTTTAAAAATTTCACAACAATATAAGATATTTTACGAACCGACGGGATAAAGAGTGCTCGCTCAATGTCATCATTTCATATATCCACACCTAATTTATTCACTATCACTGCCTTCACTGCATCCTCACAGTCTTTCTACGATGCCTGACCTGCACTCTGCACTTCAACATTGCGAAAAATCAAATTGTTCCGCTAACTTTGATTTTCCAGATAGTCTTGTTTTGCCTCCAATTCTGCCAGTCTTGTATGTAGTAACTCGTTCTCCTGTTTAAGGTGGATCATCTCATTCCGTAGGCTCTTTACTTCTGCTGTTAGTTGGTTCATCTTTGCTTCAATCCTGTCAGTTTTGCAGTCTATGTTTCCTATCTTTTGCATTGCCGGTTCCATCTTGGTGATTCTTTCTAAGATGTCTTCTAGCTTTCGTTCCATGGTATCCTTGTTGCCAGGTCCTGGCTGTTTTTCGACGTTCCCTATCCATAACAACACCAACACACTGCCTTTCCTGCCAATCCACTATCAGTAAGCCCGCCATGTTTCACAGACTTCTTGAATTTAGTTCTGTAGAAAGTTCCAATCCTAGCTCTCCAATGAACTATTGAAATGCCCATGATATGGCTACACTTGTCTTTCTCGCAGAGCAATCGTCAGGTGCGTCCTCACTCTACAGATTTTCCAGTAGAACTCTTGGTGATGTTTATTTCTGCACACAGTCTCTCATCTTACCCAAAGGTTTAATACTTTTCACACTGGCCTATAGATTATGGGACACCCTGATGCACATACAATCGGCGGCCAAAGTTCCATCATTTTGGTAAAAGAAATTTTGCCATTAACTCCCGAATACATGGACTGAGTTGAGTGGTTTCCGCTAACTCACGGAAAAGTCACAGAATACTGTACTCAAGTAGGTGAATTCATTCTGAAGTTATTCGCAAAATAAATGTTATGAGTAAGGGCCTTTTGGTGTCGAATGTACAACAGTTCCCATCTACAGTTATTTTTGATTTACAATAAAGTATCTAGAAAAGGAAACAACATTTTCATGTTACGTGCATCTGTACCAAGAACGGATTTTTTAATGGTAAAGCAAGATTCTTTAACTGTTTTATCGATAATGCATGATCCGAGATAAGCTTATACTGTGAATAGGGCCATGTATTGTTTTCACATGTTTAGTTGAACTTGAAACAGGGTTGAAAGTTCTGAATAATGCGTTCGATGAGTCTAATTTTAAAGCTCCTTTTGGTCCAAACCAATACGTGTTATCATACTCGCAATTAACTTCATAAGTTCCTGAAGAATTTACGTGATCAATGTAATAAATTTCCCCATCAGCATGCTGCCATTGTACCCGCGTTATGTTGCAAGTAGGTTTGCGCCCGCGGTCCAATCTTGTTTTTTGGAAATTATTCGGCAGTCGGGCCGAAGGTCGACATCATACTGGTTGCCACCAATACCCCGACCATAAACCACAACCACGCCGAATTGGGAGCACAGCAGGCTCCCATCACAATCCCACTACTTTTCGTTCAGTAGAGTTTTGTTAGGAAAAAACTCGCCGCAAGAAAATTGTATTCTACTGGTATTTATTTACTTGCTCCGAATTATACAGTTTGTTCTTTTCTCCTCCGACCATCATTCGTTAAGTGTGTTCTTCTTGAACATCTCACATACCAAGCAAGATCATCAGCTTCCCGAAGACACACTCTTACAGTGTTATACGCCAGTCTGTGTCATTCATTCATTCAAGGTCATCAGACCCTTTTTTTTGGGATTTCTCAGTCTGTCATTTCTGGTACTTCCAATTAATCTGTAGTAGTTCTGAGCTTTAGATAAAAGATGGAGCTAGTGTCTCCTTTTTATGACTAGTGCGTTTACATAAGGCGCCCATCTTGTGTTGTTGTGGGGTGCACGCTGCTTATGTGTGTGTAATGTTGTGAATGTTTGTTGCTCTTAGCGTGGTGTGTTGTGTGATCAGAACAGAAAAGCAAGAAATTGAAGTTTGTTTTGTTTTGTTTTATGTATTTTTATTAGTTAGAATAAAATGACAAACCGTCATTTGGTTAATTCTATTCATTGGTCCTCCAGTGCCGGATACAGACCGGAAGTAAACTAAACATTCGTGGAATCATGGACATTCTGTGAATATAAACAGTCATTCGTTGTGTCGTGCACGTGGTAGAACATTTATAACGAACATGTGTGTGTGCATAAACAGTCGTGTTTCATTGTAATATTGATCAATAACCCTTATGTATCTCTCTCAGGTCAAATTTTGTGTCAGTGTAAAACTTTCAACATGGATCAATTATTAGCAAAGAAAATAGTTTTAAAACCCGAAGTTACGCGCCTTCAGAATAGAGCAACTACTTTATCACAGGACAGTGTTGCAATCTCCCTATCCATAAAAAAAGCTAAACAATTGAGTGAGGACTGCAAACAGTTGTTGATTGCTCTAACAAAAGAATGTGATGACGTGCAGTTTCAAGTCTACTATACTGAAGTAGGCGAAGTGGAAGATATTCTTGATTCAGGTACGTTTAACCTCTACACACTCAAGGAAAACGTTCAAAAATTGGAACAGTCTGCCAATAAACAGGGTGATGTCAAACTACCTAAACTCCAGTTACTAACATTCACCGGCAATTTACAGGATTGGCTTTCGTTTAAGGATCTATTTACACCTAGTGTTCACAACAACTCTTCCTTAAGCGGTGCAAGAAAGTTACAATACCTGCCTGAAGTCAGCGTTAGTAGGTGAAACCTGCAGTTTTACTACAATCTATGGCAGTGACAGATGCGAATTACATTGAAGTGTGGGAGTTGCTTACCCAGAGATATCACAACAAACGTGAGATCGTGTTTGATATCTTGAAAAGATTAGTGCATCAACTCCCATTCAACATGAAACAGCTGGGGCCCTACGTAAATTAATTGACATAACCAGTGAATGTGTACGTATTTTGCGTGTGTTGGAACTACCTGTCGAATAAGGAGGCTATTTTAATTTACCACACAACAAGCAAATTAGATAGTGTGTCCAGGCCACAGTGGAAACTTTCATTGAAAGATCCCGAAATACCACCATTCGCCGCGCTTAGCCAATTCTTAAACCAGTGTGTCTAAGTGCTTTCTGCGTCAGCCTGTGCTTCAAGTAAGACGGGTCAATAGAATCCGATTAAACCATGCCGGAAAACGTGTCCACTTTCGTCAGCTCCGCGCAAATCAGATGTGAAAAGTGTAGCCAACCGCACGAGCTGCGTAAGTGTAAAGATTTTCAACAAATGTGTGTGATAAGCATGATTTTGTGAAGGCTAAAAGTTATGCTTTAATTGTCTGAGGTCAGGGCATCTCATATCAAGCTGTGCTTCTACGAAGTGTCGGAAGTGTCAGAAAATGCATCATACACTTTACATTTCGAATTAACAGCTGGAACGGTCCCCCCATCACCTCAAGAACAAAGTGCAGCAGTTTCGTCTCTTGTTGCAGCCAATGCAACTATGTTTCGGATTCTGTTATGTACTGCAATTACAAAAGTGAAGGATACCAGTCGTGTCTCACACCCGTTTAGGGCACTTTTGGATTCAGCCTCCGAATCCAGTTTTCCAGCAAAATCCTGGGCTCAAAAACTTGGCCTTCGTAAGGATAGGGTGAATGTAAGCATTGCAGACTTTCTGAGTAAAGGTGTGGGTACATCACGTGGTATAGTGAGTCTCGATTTTCCATTTGGGGGGGTCTCTGACGGTGAAAGATTTGTCACAAAAACAGTCGTAGTACCAGAAGTATCTGGCAATCTTCATATTGTTACCATTAAGACGACCCCGCGGGCTTGTATGACGTTTCCTGTCTCGTTTTCTCCGTAAAGGCGCTGCAAGAATGCAAGCTAGGTCGGAGGCTGGCCTAATACCTGCCTGCTATATCGCTTAAATACCACGGTTGGTCCGACGAGAAATTCCGTGAGCTATTGGTCGGGGAACGGTAAAACCGACAAAGTCCAATACACGACGGAAATTCGTGAAATAAGTCGCGATAAGGTAGCAATGAAGAATGTGATGCGAAAACGTCCAAATTGGTAAAAATATGATTAAAATGCGAAAAACACTTAAAAAAGAGCGTAATATGCGAATCAACACGTGAAAATAGTGGCGATGTCAATAACCCCAAAATTGTAAGAAAGGTTGGCACTTCCTACTGACTTACTAGGTGCATAACACTTTTTATGCGTTTGTTCTGGTATTGGAGTAGAATGTGTGTAAGGTGATCTAGAAACTGTTTTTCTAACGAAATAACGTGTTAAAGAACCTTGAAGCACGTTATATGAATATTAGTTAACAAGGTATTTTCCACATTAATGGATATGAAACGGGATAGTTAACAAAATTATTCTATGACTAATACCAAATAGTGCAATGTAGATACTGTTTGCACAATAATATTTGATTATATAAGATTTTTCCGCGCACAAGTCACGAGTGCATAAAATGTTATTACTGAAGAAATTGAAATTCGAACACAAAATACCCCAAATCAATTCGTTCCGGAATGTTCGTAAAAAAATTCTTCCAAATTCAAAGTTAGATACTGAGGATATACGCTAAATTCTTGTGAGCATTACTCGTTTGACAAATACAAATATTCGTTCATTAATATAGACAATTTTCTGAATGCAGTGGATACTTTGCACACGACTATCGCATATGTTTTCACTTCGCTGGGCCCAACGTTGCTATTAAAAATATATAAGGTATGGGTGTGCTAACCTGATTACTTTTACTTTTGAGCACTAGTGGGATAATTATATGACATTACAACATATGCACAAAAAATCCTCGTCCCGATATACATGCACAAAACCTACACAAATAAATATCATGAATGATGTGGTCTCTTAATGTAGTACTGAGTACTGCTCCCGTAATTTACCCCTGACGGTCAGCTGACATACTTTCAAACTGCATAACACAGTAATACGGGTATATAAATTAACAATTTTCTACTTTTCGCAACTTCGGTCAGTAAAGTTTCCTTTTTGTCTAAAAAATCGTTGTTGGTACCAACTTACAATCAAGCTCGTTTTTGTACTTTCATTCGTACTCATAAACAGCCTCAAAATATTAAGCTAGGACCTTTTCCGAACCTACAAATAGCACTAATGTTATAACACGACAATATTTTCTCAGTACAACATCGCTCAGTTCTTTCTGGAAAATACTATTTCCTTACGTTGTTTTATACAGTTCGATACTACTATTACTGACTCGGACAGATACTGAATATCTTACGACAACCTAGTATCAGAAGTAGTTTCGACTTTATTTACACTGGTACCAGTAAACATTCGCTTGGTTTATTTAATAATACAGAAGCTGCAGGTCCTGTGACTCTTTCATTACAAGAAGATACTACGCAGCGTGAGTTACACAGTATGTTTTAACAATACAAGTAAATTCGTGCACGACAATGAGAATTTGTTTTAAATACTTTTTTATGCCCACTCAAAGCAACTCACTGTCTGTTACGTAGAGTAAGAATACGTACGATTTCGCTTACACTACAAATCCGAGTACAATATTCGTGCTGTTTACTTTAACAACAATGCGTCCAAATATTGAGCAATGCACGGTGTTGTAAACACGTTTTTTTTCAACACGCGTATGAACACACGGTACAGCCGGCGGTTTGACAATGGTTACTACTAGTTCTCGAAAACCTCAAAACAAGGACGAAACATCACAAATTAATCACAATTTCCTAAAGAATGCCACAGCTCTCCTTATCACCAAAAAGGAAGTACAAAAATCTGTTACTTTGGTAATTTTGCATTCAACGACGAGTTCCGTACTTTTTTCGATTATAGTAGAAGTCCTTTACGTTCGATGGCGAAAACCTGTCCTCCGGGCCACCGAGTCTTAATAATCTTCTTCCATAAATAAATATTCAAGTATTCACACTTAAAACTTGTCAGTTTTCACCCGAATATACAATACTCACTTATCTTGATGTTGCTGTCTTGTCTTTGTGTCCACATCTCTCGAACATTCACTCCGGCGTTGACACTTCTTGTGGTGAGGTTTGATTTTCTTACACGCGAGCGCTGCTAATGATGTCATCATAAACCTTAAAGCGACTTTTCATGCACGTTTTTAATTCACTACAATAAAGGTTCTGCAACGCATAGATTCACTGCACTGCTATCACCAACGTATGTGATGACGCGTGCGTGACCGTCACATATGGCGCTCGATGAGGGGCAAGACTCTGGAATCTATCGCCGAATGAATAAGTTCCAACTCGATAAAAGCACTCATCGGAGATATATGCGTAAGCACTAGCTACTAGTGGGCTTCTATATTGATTTGCATCTAGCTATGTGGGCATTTACATATCTACAATACATCTTACACCTAATGGAAAAGGTTTCTCCTAACACACACCTAAAATAAAACATACAAGTATTCAATAACACATAAATACGCAACCAACAAATATATATATATATACTGGTTTCATCAGTTAGGATTTTTCTAGCTTTGTCACATTTGTCTTTTGACGTATACTTTGTCACCAAAGAAGTCCATTCTTCTCGCAATGATGGCGACGGTGCCCAAATCTTACATTGCTCGGTGGAATACTTGCCAATTGTGCTGCCGTTGATGGGGTCAAGCAGGACTACAGCCTTGTCGCTGGGCTTCTGGAAGCACAGGTAGGGACCGAGGAATAGATGCAACATCTTGATCAATCCGGGATCACCTTCACTTTTGCGGTTGTTACGGATGAAGACTAAGTCGCCTACAGAGATACACACACCTGCACTGTACAGCCTGTTTGTTTCGTTTGTTGTTGCGTTTCTCAATGACTGCCCGTCAACGATCTCCCATTACTAACTTCCCTGCCCATGAGGGGTGGTTTCCGATGTCCAATGCGCCCTTAAGTTCCAGATGATTTTTAAGTGGCAAGTTAAAGTCTGTGCTACTTGTGAAAATACTATCTGGGAGGCTTAGCACGATCTTCTGGTATTCCGCGTTTGTTCCTTGGACGAATTGTTCCTTGGACTCCTGGTCCGCGTTGATCTGGCTTACAACTTCCCGTAAGTTCCTTTGCACGTTCTTCTCAGGGAAAGGTGTCGCAGTCACCTTCCGCGTGACGGGTCCGGGCTCCTTGCTAGATCCACTTAAACGTTCCTTGACTTCTTCGTACATTCGGTCTGGGGGTCGCAAATCTGGCGTGTGGGCCACAGCTGTTCTTTTCTGCTGAATAGTAGAATCGGGTTGCTGCCGTATTTGCTAATATTAGTTGTCGTATCCTTTCACCGTGGTTATCCACTCCTCCTTCGTCCTTCCAACTGGCATCACATTTACGTTCCTGGCTACTCTGGGAATGTTCCTCCTCCTGCGTGCACTCGCAACTGCCATCACGCGGACACAGCTTCCGGAGTGTTTCGCTCTTCGGTAGACCTCCATCTACTGATCGTTCAGAACTCACTGTATATACGTTGACTGTACTCTGGGTCGTCTTCTCACTGGTCTTCTCACCGGGCTTCGTTACCTGCCGCAGCAGTAACAATGTCGGCTCACTTTCGCCTTCGCGCAGCGTCACCTTCTCATCTTGGAAACTGATGCACACTAGGTACTTGTTTAGAAAATCTCGCCCTAAAACTACGTCTTGCGTTAATCCTTCTACAACATAGAACTTGTGGTCATCCTCCACCTCATGAAATTTAAATGACAAAGCAACTTCACCTCTGACATGTTTTTTCCTTGTTCCCAAATAGTCTACGAGGATTACGTTCTTCGCAGGCTTTATCTGAGGATGCGGCACCACTCAGTTGATTTTTTTCAGGTGTTGTAGGCACATAATGAAATATCGACCCCGCTATCGAGCATTGTAGTTACATAATAATCGAGGATCTAGACTCCTACGGTTGCATCGTAACAGATTGCGGCTAGTTTGATTTCTTCCAGGTCATCTTTAGACTCGTTCTCTTCTTCACTGTTGCACTCCCAGGCGTCCATACTGAGTACCAAATAATTTAAGGAGTACTTTTGAATCTCTTCTCCGGGTTCACATAATACACTCCATGCATCCACCTCACTCATACGTCGCTCATTCACACTAACATCCTCTTGAATTGTTTGGGTCATCTCCCTGGACGGCGTAACTCCTCCGACCCGCGAAGGCGACGAGGTGGTCCGTTTTTTGGTCTCTAAGATCGGGTAGTGAAACTTCATGTGACGTTCTCTCGAAATACGTTGTGTGGTTACTCCCTTCACGAGATGAATTACGGGGCGGTGAGTTGTACTGGGAGTTCTGGTTACCTCCTCTGCCACGACCTCTCCATTTTCTCCTCCACGGACGGCGTGGACCTCGGCCACGATACTTCCCCCTGTTTCCTCTGCTGCATCCTTCATCATGGGACGTACCTGTCGAATTTCCAACTGCCATCTCGGGAGTCCGTCCGACTGCATCACGGGTGAGTTCTTCCGTGGTAATGCCTCTTACATACTGTGGTTTGTCTCTGAATTCCTCTTCCTTATTCCGGGGTGCCATCGTTCTTCTCTGTTCAGACGTCTCGTAAGATAGTCTCGAGCTTCTGCACTACGTCTAGCAAGTCCATCAAGGTATTAAACTTGACTGTCGGCATTCGCCTCTGGTAGGTCACGGGTAGTAGACTGGCGATGGTACTGCATATCTGGGTATCTGAAGAAAGGCTATCCAACTTTCGCAGATGTTGGAATCGCTCCGTTACGTAGTGTTCGACACTACGGTCTAGCTTGGGGTTGAAGTACACTGTCCGTAATCGCGTCACTTGAGTACATACCACCTCCTCAGACTGGAAATATGAGATAAAAGCACGTTTGAACTCTTGATAATTAGTTAAAGTCTCTTCGTGGCAGTAGAACCATGAGAGAGAAATTCCTCTTAATATAAATGGAATTATTTCAAGTATTTGTTCCTGGGGAATTCCGACGAGGCTCGCTTCTCTATCTAGCTATGCTAAGAAAGTGCTTGCACTCATTTCGTCACACTAATGGGAAAGTGGGTAAAAGATCGGAGATCTGCTAGCCGAATATTAACTAGTCTCTCGGAAATACGTGTCTGATTCACTGTCATCAACTGGAACGTGTCTTCTGTCCCTAACACCTCGACGACTGGAACAGATTCTTCTTCCTCGTCCCGTTGAGTGTCTTCTTCTCCCTCCGATGTTGGATCCTCTTATCCTAGTTCCCCTCGTAGTCCCCTCGTCAGACAAGTGTAGGGGGCTTCCAGGTTACGAATATCTGCTCTCCGATTCCATGCTTGATGTGTTCCTATTTCACATACTTCACAGATTTTCGAACACTTCCACACCCAACACTTTGAACACACTCACTGGGATTACCAGGGGACACTATTTTATCAAAAGAATTAGGATCACTCTTACACTCATGCTTTTGACCTTTATTTACATATGTGCATGGGTTTGATACCTGCTCATCAGAAGAATATCGTAGATACTCTCGGCTACGTCGCGAGTGATGATCATTGCGTGACGTATTTTCATCGTATAACCATGTTCTCAGACTCCCTTCTAGTTCGTCCAGCTGAGTCTGCTGTCGCTGAAATTCTTCCTGTGTGATCCGGATATCTTCCAAATTGCACCGTCAACAGGCCTTCCACACCTCCATTCTCTTTCCGATTCGGGCTTCCTTCGTGTCCGCTATGTGGATTGTCATCTTCTGCTCTAGTGTCTCATTTACACAATCGAGAGTTAGCTGGGTGAACGTGGTCATCGCCTGCAACAACTCCTTCTTGGTTTCCTCTCGACGTGCCTCCTTCTCCTTTCGAAGGTTCTTCCTCTTCTGCTGGCACCGCTCGGATTGTTGCTTCAGTCTCCCCTCCATAACGATTATACATTAAGTAGCTTCGACTTCATACACCACGATGTGGGAGACCACTTCATTGCACATTTGCATATGCTGTTCGCGTAGTTCTTCAGCCACCATCTTAATTCCTTCATTAACTAATTGTGACATTTCCCCATTCATGTCCTCTTGCTGTTGGCGTAAGAGGGTCATCTGCTGCGAGAAGTCTTCGTTCATCCTCTGCTGTTGAGCTGCAAGTTCGACGACTTCTCCATTTATTTTCTGCTGTTGGGCTGCAAGTCCGGCAACTTCTTCATGCATCTTCTTCTTATCTCACAACACTGGAAGATGTTTTCGTCCGAATCCTCGGTGACTGATTTGGAATCCTTATCTCGTTCACCTTTCTCTATCTTTCAGTGTTCATTGTACACGCCATGTTGCGATCTCTACGTCCGATGGTGCTTCCGGGTACAATCTGGCCACGTAGTATGCTAAATCCAGTAGAACACTGCATTGATGCTCCGTGCAAACGTCACTTTATAAGATGACCCCGCGGGCTTGTATAACATATCCCGTCTCGCTTTTACCGCAGAGGCGCTGCGAGAAGTACGTGTCTGCAGGCTATGTCGGAGGCTGGCCTAATACCTGCCTGGTGTATCACTTAGACACCACGGTTGATCCGACGAGAAATCCCGTTAGCTATTGGTCGGGGAACGGTAAAACTGATAAAGTCAAGACGTAAATTCGTGAAATATGCACTTAAGTCGCGATAAGGTAGCAATGGCGAATGTGATGCGAAAATGTCCAAATTGGTGGAAAATCTGATAAAAATGCGAAAAAAATTAAAAAGAGCGTAATAAGCGAATAAACACGTGAAAATATTGACTCTGTCAATACTCCCCAAATCCTTCATTCACTACAATAAAGGTTCTGCAACGCATAGTTCCACTGCTCTGCTATCACAAACGTATGTGACCTCCCGTGCGTGGTCGTCACACCATACCCAATGTGCATGAGTGGGTTCACTTTCATAATCTGAAGCTGACCGATTCAACGTTCAATGTCTCTGGTCCTGTGGACATTTTGTTGGGAGCAGATGTTTCCCCATCTATTGCTTAGTGGTAAATATGTTGGTCCTGCTGGTGCGCCAACAGCTCTGCAAACAGTGTTAGGGTGGGTTCTCTCTGGCAATGCAAATTTGACGTGTAATATGACTGATATCTTACTTATCATTCTGCTTGTAAAATAAATTAAATTTTGCGCAGGTTCTGGGAACTTGAGGAACTACCAGGAAACAACGTACTGTCAAATGAGGAATCTCACTGTGAATAGCATTTCGCAGGTACCCATAGCCGGAATGCCAAAGGAAGATACATCGTGAAACTACCTTTTAAAGTTAATAGTACCAAATTGGGTGCATCTCACTGTGTTGCAGTAAATTGTTTGAAACAGGTGAAACGTAAACTAGCAAGAAATTCTGCAGTGCGGGAACAATACAGTGCCTTTATGGATGAGTACTTGCAATTGGGACACATGGAACCAATGCCATCAGAAAGTGAAAGTGTATCAGATTCTGATTGTTACTACCTACCCCATCATGCTGTTTTGAAAGATAGTAGCACCATTACAAAACTAAGGATTGTGCTCGATGGTAGTGCGTAGACTATCACCGGTGTCTCTCTGAATGAGAAATTAATGGTGGGCCCTAAATTACAACAGAACATTTTTCCCTTGATGATTCGTTTCAGAGGCTATCGCGTACCACTGTGTGCAGACATAGAAAAGTTGTATAGGCAAATTGTAGTGCATGAAAGCGATCGCGATTATGAACGAATAATTTGGCCTGATCTCACGGAACGAAAACAACAAGAATGTAGACTGTGTACGGTGACGTACGGAATGGCAAGTAGTCCGTATATTGCCACAAAATGTTTACAACAATTAGAGACCGATGAAAGCGCTAATTTTCCAAAAGCAGCCATAGTAGCTTCGCGATATTTCTCTGTTGATAACTTGATTTCTGGTGCAAACTCAGTGCATGAAGCAATCGAGCTTCAACAACTGATCAGCTTAATACGTAAGGGTAGGTTTGTGTTGCGTAAGTGGGCTTCTAGCGAACCGGACGTATTAAATACTGTATCGCACATGAGAGAAGTCAAACTATCTGTGCACATTGATGAAAATAATGTAGTGAAAACTCTTAGTATTCAATGGGCCCTTCAATAGATGAATTCGGTTTAAAGGTTCACCCCCCTCCACAGCCGTGAGACGATTACAAAGCGCACATTGCTATCAGATCTCGCTAAGTAGTACAATCAACTGGTATGGCTTTCACCGGTGACAGTCAAGGTTAAGGTTCTCTTACAAGCCGCGTGGTAACTAAAAGTTGGTTGGGATGATCCATTACCCTGTGACCTATGTGGCCTGTGATCTCATTTCATTGCCACGAATTGCCAATATTGAAAGAAGTCACTATTCAGCGTCTTTTATTGTCGCCAAACGTTGTGAAATGTCAATCACTCAGTTTCTGTGATGCATGCGAACGTGCCTATGCTGCCGCGCCGTATTTATGGTCAGAGTGCACAGACGGCAGTGTACACATACATTTAGTGGCCGCAAAAACTAAAATGACACCGATCAAAACTCAAACTCCCCCAACGTTAGAATTGTGCGCTGCTGTTCTTCAGGCAAAATTAGTTAATAGCATATTTAAATCGTGGCTGATCGAAGTAGAACGAGTGATTGCCTGAACAGACTCTACAATTATTCTTTCTTGGTTGAGTTCTGCACCAGGCAGATGGAAGACAATTGTGGCAAATAAGGTGTTCCAAATACAAACCACGGTTCCAAACATAGAATGGTATAATGTCAGCAGTAGTGACAATGCAGGTGATGTAGATTCCCGTGGTCCTTATCTAAGTGCTTTATTAGCTCACAAACAGTGGTGGGAGGGCCCAACATAATGCAAGAAGCAGTGTTGCCAACTGCACAGCTTCTAAAGAAAAGATCCAGCAGCGAAAGAAAAACAAAAGAAACAGTCAGTCATCGCATTGCATTCTGCGAAGTACTATGAACTAGTGAAGAACTTCTCATTATTAACAACAATTCAACGAGTGGTAGAGTAACACTATGGTAGCTGAGTAGGAGAAACTGCACAAAATATATGCTGCCTCTGAAAATTACATTTGAAGCAAATTTATATTTCAGTCCATGGTTTAAAAAGTTATTTAATATTATATAAAGCAGCATCGACTGTTGAAGGATATAAATTTTGGTAGCTGTGATTTCCAAATTCTTCGTGATAAGAGCTGAGAATTGAATTTCTACAGTTGGCGGTTTGCACCGTCCAAAATGGATGCTTCTGGAAGTGTGCAACGGGAAGAATTTGTGAAGTACATCTGTCTGTGAGGTAATTTCTTGTGGTATATGTGGTGTGCAGTGGGTTATCTTGTTTTTTTTTAAAAAATATAAATATATCAGTTGCGGTTCTAATCTTCTGGAAAAGAAGTGTGTGAATTCTTATCTCTGCTCTTAGGCAGAGCATTTCTGTAAATAATCAATTTTCCTTTGCATATGTGAAAATAACATCTTAAAAACACGTTGTAATGTGCTTAAAGATTCTGTTCAGAAACTTTTTTTTCAAAGAAATTCAGCAATCAATCTTTTTGCATTGTGTTTGTCATTTTGCAGTAACAATAAATTATTTTCTCCAGATATTTTTTTGTGACAAGAGTTTTATTAAGAAGGGCCTAGTTGCGTTAAGTCACTAAAATAGTGTTTTGTGTTTTGCTTTCCTGTGGGATGTTCTCGCCTGTGTCTCCCCCTTCGTCTTTTTGGGGATGCATTCCTCGTCTACTGTTTTTGCCAATTTCCTGCGCTTTGGCACTCCTTTCGGGCTTCTTCCATGCATGCTTCATGGTACTAGACTAGTGCGTGTTTTGTCTTCGATGGTATTAGGCGAAGCAGGGCAATATTTGGTAGGTACCCGCCTTGTCTTCAGGTCCGATAGCGGTTCTCTTTTTTTGTGCCCTCTTCTCTTGCGTGTTGTAGGTTTGTCTCCCAGGTAGATTTTGATCACATGATGTGAAGTGTATGGTAAGCCCCCTTTTCTGCAACAGGGCGCCACGATCTCCCTTGTTTGCTTTGAGGAGAAAGTCTCCAGTGACATTACATTTTAGTGGCGATCGTTTTACAGGACGTCTGCTCCTGTGTTTTCTTCGGATGTGTGGTCATGTAGCGTCGCATTTGTTAGCGACATGTGAAAATGCCCTATGCCATTGCGATCCTGTGCTGATCTTGTTTAGAACCTAGTCAAGCATATGCATGTTTCTGCTTTGATCTGTGTTTTGCACTGTGGGGAGCATGGCATGAAGTAAGCCTATGTAAGTGCATGTTGGCTTTGTTGTTTGTGATGTATATATGGAGATGTCGAGAACATACGCGTTGTTTGTTTCTGTGTTTTTTTCTTTTGTCATTTCTTGTCTATTCTTTGGAAGTTATCGGTTGGAAATTGCGGGCTTTTTATCTTTCCCTGTTGAACACACCTACCAACTAGTTTCAGTTATCTGATTTTGAGGCAAGGTTTTCTTAGTACAGTGAACAGACTTGAAGAGAGAATTTTGAGATTAACCATTACTTGCCTGATGATGGTTAACCGATCCCTTGCCTTTTGTGTATTGGTACATATACATAGATATTTTGTACAAGTTAGTAAGTATTTTCAGTGCTGATTTATTTTTGTGTTTTGCTGAAATAAATTTATGTCAAGCGACAAAGTGCCTGACGGTGCGCGCGGTAACGCGGAAAATTCGAGCTGCTGTGATTTTGTCATCCTGGAACTGGTGACAAGCTGCAGTAAATGCGCTCATAAGCTCCATCATGGATACATACAGAAGTCGCGTAGCGAGCGTGCTCGTTTGACTGAACCTGGCCTTGACTGGCAATACAAAGAATGTCAGGACAAGGAATCTGTTATGCCGGTAGGTGGAGAACAAGTGAACACTCATGACCTTGAAACGACAGTGTTGGTGAGGCCTTCCTGCCTAAGAATGATTTTGAGAAACTTTTTCAGATGATAGGTGGAATGAACCAGGGACTTTCAAGCCAGATTGGTAACTTGAAGGTCGAACTGGAGGCGAAACTGTAAGAGAAACTCTCTTCAACAGAAAGTAAACTGGAGGAGATTATCTCCCATCTGAAAGCAATTTGAAAGGTGAACTCACACAGTTTAAGAGTAGTATAGAGGCTAGTGTAGGCAAGTTGACCTCCGAGGTAGCTTCTATGAAAGCTGAAGTAAATGAGGTCACTACCAACATAGAATTTTTAGAAAAACGAACAGAAGAAGTTGCGG
>JAGDQP010000674.1:136227-148631 GCA_022664845.1 Lepisma saccharinum
GACAAAGACTTTACCATACCGTGGTCGAAAGTAATCTCTTGTGGTGTCAGTGGTGGCACTATTATGACTACTTCGTTGGTTACCACCGCGAGCATCAACTCCAATGTTACTACTACGAAAAGTGATACATAGACTTTTGGTATGACAGGGGGACAACCGTATCCGTTTGGATTTGCGGCTCCTACCAGGCTTGGAAGTACTTCAAGTTCCGTCTCGGATACCGACAGGTAATAATGTTACTAAAACTCTACATCGCGAACCTTTGAGGTTGAGTGCGGTTAGTGGACAGGTACCCACTGAAATGAGAGGTCACAAGCCAAGTGGTGTTGGGATGACAAAGTCTCTGGAGCTTGGAGACTTAGTTCACTTTTCCACTTTCTCAGGTCAGGTACTATGTCAGATTCCCCAGGAGTTCCTGAAGAGTTTGGAACAGAACTTTAAAATCATGAGGCTATCTGATACAGACCGGTTACTCGTAGTATCCAGGCGCATCACTGGTAGAGCGTTAGCCTGATACAGCAAAATAAGTTAACAAATACACACTTACAATGATTTTGTAAAACACTTCCTTAGTCATTTCAGTGATGAACGGTTAAAGAGAATGTTATGGTGTGAACTTAGGCTCAGGTTCCTTAGTCCTAAGCTCCAAGGTCCAACAGTTAAGATTTGTTATATTCAAACGCGTCAAGTAAAGTTTCGTTAGGTTTAATTGATGGATTGTGCATTTTAAATGAAAATTCAAAGCTTGAAAAGAAGTTTAACAAGATCTAAGCTCCAACGGTTAAGATTTGTTAGATTCAAGCGCGTTAAGTAAAGTTTCGTTAGGTTTAAATTATGGGTGGTGCATTTTAAACAAAAGCTCAAAACTCCAAAGGAAGTTTAGATACCTTTATATTTAAAAATATATTTCTATTAAAACAATGTTATAAGTTAGTCAAATAATATTACATTCTGTAAGCTACATGTTATAGATTATTAATTGATCAAACTATGGTATTGAGGTTATGCATAAATCCCAAACGCAAATACTGAAATCAAATGATCAAACGCCATCGAAAATAACAAAGTTATGTAATGTGTAAATAGGAATATCAAATTATTATAATTTGTCAATATAAACGTTAATGATGTTTAAGCAATATTACCTTAAAGCCTCGACGAAAACTGTTTATTCAAAGGCAAATCAGTCGACATATTATAAGTTGATGTAAAATGTTGTAGTGGTTAAAACGACCTTGTGTGCCACTGTTTTATCATATACGAACTTTCTATGTGGACTTTCTATATCAAGGCCAACGATTGAAAGATGAATGTTAGGCCGTAGCAATAACAGTGATGATACTCTAATCAACAGATGGCGGGGATAAATGCTCGTTGAATGTGAGTTGAACTTTAAATTGTAAATAAGCTTTATAATAACTGTGTAGTACGTTTCGTTATGGTATATTGTTCGCGATGATTTTAATTGATGATTGGAATCAACTAATGTAAAGACAGCAGTTATTTCTATATCAAGGTACAATATTAGATCTTAGCAGGGATCGAAGAATGGAATGTATTTATATATCTATCAAACTATAATTAAAATTTAACCATTCTTTTATTTGGGTTATATATCACGGGAGTGCAACACTCCTGACTGGCATCGTTTGTCTTCAAGCCCAGAACTATTCTTAGGTGGAACCTATCGTCTGTGAAAGATTGATCCGTTATCTTCACGCCTGAACTCACATGTACCCAATGCCGAAGAATAAAGTAAAATATTCAGATTCAGAAGGATACTTGTTTTATTGTTCGGATCCAAGAGGATACCATAAGGAAAGCGAAGAGGTTCTATTTTAAGTATACGTTGTAGTTTCAAGAATGAAAGTTCGACGTTTGCAAAATGTTAAATTTGTGAGCAACGAATACAAATCAATTGTAGGCTATGCTTGGAGTTTGGCAAAGACCTATAGAGACCTATGCGGTGACAGTGAGGAGGATGATCTGCTTGACACTTTCCCTGTCGTTAGGACGTCAGATGAGTTTGTTGAAACTTAATAGTGTTAAAGAACTAATAAAGAACTTGACGTTGTGGGAGTTATCCGATGTTCATGATGTAGATCTCGATCCCGAATCTTCGTAATATTCAGAAGCGCAAATTTGCCGGTAATAACGGAAATACTAGTAAGGATAGTAGAAGGAAATTACAGGTTAGGAATGTTCAGACTACAGCTAATGCTGGAAGGCAGACTTTGGAGTTAGTAGCTGAGTCAGTTAGTTCAGATAATGTGGTAACTCCGAAGTGGAGCTAGTGCAGGTACATGTAATGGTAATGGGAATAGGAATCAGAATAATTACAGAAGGTGGAATGGGGTTAGTGGTACTAGTCCATATGATTCAAGATTCAGATCTAGAGGTAACAACGGCCATAATAATTACAACTGAAATAACATCAATACACTTTGTGACAATAATATATAAAACACGAACACCTACACTTGCCCTTATAATAGTAATAACACGAATATATACAATATGCCTAACACAAACAAAGAGACGAACAACACTAATAACACAAAGATCAACACTAGTAATTCTAATAATACTAATCAAAGATCTTATGACAATCCAGGGAAGGATATCTATCCGGGTTGTCATCACAGATGCGGGTGTTGTTCAGTCGTGTATCCGGTACAGTAACCTGCCCCAGTACTCGTAGCTAATTGCACAACCGATACGGTTTCGAGTCCAAACTATGGGCCATCTTCGGAAGTTATATGCCGTGGACCGGGTGTCCCTGGAAAATTTCGGGAATCTTCGTCCCAGGTGTTAAACTTCGGAAGCAGTCCTTATCATGGTTTTCAGAAGTCGCTTCGGCAACATCTATCTTCAAAGAGATTCTCTCACACGGCCGCCTGATAACGGATCTTCTGGTGTCGCGTTGAGTCCCAATCCCGAAACGAGTTCAGGTTGTGTCCATAGTGGGCCAGGACAAAGGTGATTTTGGTAATCTCCGGGTTTCTTATCGTACCGAAGAAAGGAAAGAGAGTTGTTAAGTAATGGTAATTAAGACTCTTCCTACTTCTCCATCCTCTCTTTTTCCTTCGGTCATGAAAACCTTGACAATTTATTGATCTTCAAGAAAAGAAACCCAAATTTTGGTTCATTGTCTTCCTCTTCTTTTCTTGGTAGGGGGTAAATAAGTAGTGACCCATTTTCGGTTTGTTCACAACATATCTTACCCTCTCCCGTTTTCTATTTGACTTTTCCTTTTCATTCGTGTTTTATCGGTGATATTTTTTTCTTCTTCGGCTAACTTCAAAGTGTTTATTTGTCCAAATATAAAAAAAAAGCCGAGCCACTTAGGTAATCCCTTTCATCGTTGATTGGGGGGATTTTTATTCTTACTGTTTCTTCATTTTTATTACTCAATATTTCCTTGTCTATTGCTTTATATCTTTAACAATTTTCTTTCCTTTAAAATCTTCAAAAACAAATTAAAGGATCTGATTGTTGATTTATTTTCGTCTGAATTTTGGTGGTTAAGTCACACCCCCTTCCTCTCCTAGTTGTCTGATTTTATTCTCTTCTCTCATTGGCTGAGGCCAGTGAGTAGTACAACTATGGTAGCTGAGTAGGAGAAACTGCACAAAATATATGCTACCTCTGAAAATTACATTTAAAGCAAATTTATAAGGCAGTCCGTTTTAAAAGGTTATTTACTATATAGAGCAGCATCGACTGTTGAAGGATATAAATTTTGGTAGCTGTGATCTTAATATTGTTCGTGATAAAAGCTGAGAATTGAATTTCTATAGTTGGCGGTTTTCACCGTATAAAATGGATGCTTCTGGAAGTGTGCAACGGAAAGAATTTGTGAAGTACATCTATATGTAAGGTGATTTCTTGTGGTATCTGGTGTGCAGTGGGTTTTCTTGTTTTTTTTAAAAATAAATATAAATATATCAGTTGTGGTTCTAAGCCCATTTTTCTTCAGTGTGAAAATGTTTGAGTGTGCCTTCAGCATGTTAGTGATTTTTTGTTTTTGTGGAAATATGTGTGAAACGGTGATGTGCGCTTAATTTGACAGGTGCCGAGGGTCGGTTTTGCTGAGTTGAGTATGGTTAATGTCTGAAAATTACTCTTTCTCTCTCAGAAACCCAGGTCTGTTTCACCTACCTTTAGATAATGAAATTTCAGTACGTAAAATTTTGGTTTGTATGCGTTGAATATTTTACCTTGCACTATAGTTGATGCTACATTTCAAATGCACCTTTTCCCCTTCAGCGTTTTTGCTTGCTCCTTTTCTTTTCGGAAATTAGTATGCTTTAAAAATTGCACGAAATTTCTGCAGTATGTCCGTTTTTTATTAAACGTAAGATTTAATTATTCACAATGTTTTATTTTGTTAACCAGCAGCTTAAAGTTTTCGTTGCGTTCGCAAACCGAAAGCTACTACGCTCATAAAGTTTTGTTCTGTGAATTTACACCTAACCCAACCATAGTAAATCCAGATTGTGTTATCAAATTGGAGGTTAGACTTTGTTAAGTTCAAAATTTGAAATTACATACAAAATGCTTGTCAATGGTTTTGGAAATATTAAAGTAAATTTCTGCCCAGTAGCAATATCTGTAAATTAACCTTTTCGTAGAAAGAAATGTTATGCTTCGGTAATTGAGGAAATTTTGTTTAACTGGTTTTAAGTGTAGAATATCTACCACGTTTTAAAAGTAAAAGTAATCTAAACTTTTGGAAAAGAAGTGTGTACATTCTTATCTCTGTTCTTAGGCAGAGCATTTCTGTAAATAAGCAATTTATCCTTGGATATGTGAAAATAACAGCATCTTAAAAACACGTTGTCATGTGCTAAAAGATTCTCATCAGAAACTTCTTTTTCCAAAGAAATTCAGCAATGAGTCTTTTTGCATTGTGTTTGTCATTTTTTAAGTAAAAATAAATTACATTTTTCACTTGTGTTTTGCTTTACTGCGGGATGCTCTCGCCTGCGTCTGCCCCCTCCCCTTTTTGGGGATGCTTTTCCTCGCCTTCTGTTTTTGCCAACTTTCTGCGTTTTGTGCTTCTTTCGAGCTTCTTCCATGCATACTTCGTGGGACTAGACTAGTGCGTGTTTTGTCTTCGATGGTCCTAGGCGAAGCAGGGCACTGTTGGGTAGGTACCCGCCCTGTCTTCAGGTCCGATATCTCTTTTTGTTTTGTGCCCTCTCCTGTGGAGTAATGTAGGCTTGTCTCCCAGGTAGGTTTTGATTGCGTGATGTGAAGTGTTGGGTAAACGCCCTTTTCTGCAACAGGGCGCCACGGGCCCCTTGTTTGCTGTGTCTACCTGTCTTTGAGGAGAAAGTCCCCGGTGACATTACAGTAGCATGGTGCACACGATTCTTACACAACTGTAAGAACAAGGAACAAAAACGCAGTGGACCATTATCAGTGCCTGAACTCACTTCAGCTCTTATGTGTATAGTGAAACAGGTTCAACAGGAGGAGTTTGAGTCAGACCTTTGTGCCTTAGAACAGGGAAGACCACTTCCATCCAGAAGTCGTTTGATACAATTAGCTCCGTTGCGTGTCACTCCAGATAGAAAACATTTCATTTTGCTACCAAAGAAGCACAATTTTTTCGAGCTGGTGGTACACAATGAGCATCTGAACACTCTTCATGGAGCTCTAACCCTCGTGTTAGCAACTGTATGCTACAAGTACTGGATTATCAGTGGAAGAAGTCTACTGCGAACTATAGTTAGTAAGTGTATCACTTGTCATCGTTATAGTAAGAGCACCATATCTCAAATTATGGGAAATTTACCAAGCCCTAGGGTCAATCCTGGTTGCCCGTTTTTACACTGCCGAGTCGATTATGCTGCGCCCATCATCCTGAAAACTATGCGTAAACAATGCAAACAAACCGTGAAGGGATACATTGCAGTTTTTGTGTGTTTATGCACAAGGGCAATCCACTTAGAGCTCGTCAGCGATGCTACGACATCCTCCTTCCTTAGTGCACTTAAACGTTTCGTAGCCAGACGAAACAAGCTGTCTGATATGTATTGTCATTGCGGTACGGTCTTTGTGGGGGAAAAACCGAGATTTGAATGAAATGTTGAAATCTAGTGCTCACAGTAAGAACAATAGTATATCTGCATATTTGTCAAACAACGGGATCAACTGGCATTTGAATTCTCCAACCAGCCCTCACTTTGGCGGCACCTCGGAAGCCGCTGTAATATCGTTGAAACATCACCTAAAACGAATTGTAGGCAAGGTGACATTGACGTACGAGGAAATGTACACAACACTCACAAAAATTGAGGCTTGCCTCAATTCTCGGCCATTAACTGCACTATCAAATAATGCTAGTGATTTTACAGCTCTCATCTCAGCTCATTTCCTAGTTGGTGATATACTCATATGCGTACCCACTCAAGTACTGGTGCAACATTTCTGGAAAAGATGGTCCAAAGAATACTTGACATCATTACAGCAGCGATCAAAGTGGTGGACAGTGCAGAACAACGTCAACATTGGTGATCTTGTGCTACTGAAAGAAGATAACCTTCCTGCTTAACAGTGGAAGTTAGCCAGGGTCAGAAATGTTCATCCTGGTCCAGACCAGAAAGTGCGAGTTGTCACCGTGATTACTAAGGATGGGGAGTACAAACGTCCCATGGTAAAGCTTGCAGTTTTACCTGTGGACACCTAACTCAAATGCGTGCAATACAGCACTAGTGAAAGTGTGATGGTTCAATTTGTGGCTTCATTTGTTGTACCCGCACAAAAAAATGAAACAAGGAGGCCGTGACAAAATATGTTAGAGTAAAACCTCTTTGGATTTTTTTGTGTAGTATATTGTGAATTTTAATATGGCAGCCGGCTGCATGATCGAAGGTCCACAAGATGAGATCTAGACAATAGTAGAAATACTCACATTAGGCTGGTGTACACGCTGTTGTTTGCTTTGGACTGGTAGCAGCTGTCTAGCAGCAGCATAGTGTGAACCTCAACTAGCCGCAAGTAAAGTAGCGCATGTTCAACTTTTATCAGTCACCATCTGATCAGGTGATGCGTCTATACTGCTAGCAACTCTTCACCAGCTCAGTGTGAACACTTCGCATTCGACAATCAGCACGCAGCGGATGGTGACATGCAAAATCCACTGGGATTGTTTTCTTAAAGATATATTTTTATTGTGTTACATTGTATTTAGTGATAAGCCATGTCAAAAGACAAGTGGACTGGGAATGAATTAACTTCATGTATATCGAAAATACGGTGCCTGTGGAACACCTCATCCCCTATCAATTCCCTAACCCACTTGCGTTCTCTCATTCTTAATCTTAACAATTGTAATATTTTTTAACTTGGAAAAATTTCTGAATTCCAAAATGTAAGATGACGACAGGCCAAGACAGCTGCTTTCTGAAAAATCATTGTAGGATTGGGCTGTGCCATATTGGATTTCGGAATTCAAACCGCAGTATTGGGTTAAGAAATTCAACATATTGACTTCCGAAGTGAACTCAACTCAATTTATACACCAAGATATGAAATGTAACGAAACTCTGATTGTTTAAAAAATAAAGATTACGTAGGCTTTCATTGTTCAACTTTTTAACATCAGGTAATATTGGACGACACTCGTATTTTAATTTCAGCCACCAATTCTGCTGGATCCAATTCGACAATACAATGCAATGTCAAATTTACAGTCACTTACACAAGGAAGTAATACATAATTGAAATTGTAACGCTTTATATACATCACTCTCTATTATCGCTACCAGCAGTATTTAATACCAGCGATAGTAAACCAAGTGTGGACCCCCAGCAGGTAAAATAGCCTAATTTGCCCTAGGGTTATGTAGTAACTTAAAACTTCAATTTTCATTAACTTTTATTTTGTCAAGAGAGTAGGGGCAATTACAGCTAATGTTCAAATAAAAACAGTTATCACCATGGGAGGCGATTGCCGGTCAGAAGTGGTGGGGGGAAAGTTAGGCTTTGAATATTTGTATAAGCGTAAAATCTTCTAGTGGAATTTCCAAAAGGGAGATAGCATAAATGACAGGATATTCTTGTACACCATTTATAATAAATGGGGCCGTTAATTATTTAATTAAATTTCTTTTTAATTGTTGGAATGTATCCATATGTGGGCGAACTGAGTGAATGTGAGCAGTTTTGGGCTGTTTCTAAATATGTTTAGAACATGTTTCTAAAGTATAGAATGTTTCCAAATATACTAATAATATTTATTACAGGTCTACGGATAAAGAGATAAAGTAATGTCCGGCCATTATTATCATGTTGACGATATTCTACTGTATTTCAAATTAACCATAAAAGTGATAAATTGAAATAACAATTAAAATTTAAAGCTTCGGTAAAACGAATTGAGGTCAGAAGAGTAAGAAAAGATGGAGAGAGTGCAGAAGTACGCCTATCAAGCGAATTGGCCAAAATACTAGGTTTTGATCATATACAGCAAGACAATATTGCACTTGTCCATCATGCTCGTTATCCGCCTGATTTACAGAAATCGCTACCCGCACACATTTATATTTATAGTGATATTGTAGAACCTCAGCTGGTAGGCGATACTATTGCTCCACTACTGCGTATTATAAATACGAATATTAAAGAGTATGGTGCTAGTAATGTACATATCTTTGAAAATCCTCATTATGTCACCGTGCAACGTAAACAGTTTAATCAAATTATTACTGATTTAAGAGATAGCACGCGTAATCCACCTCCTTTCCAATATGGCAATGTATGTGTAAGACTACATTTTCGTAGACGTGACGCATAATACAATATTATAAAAAAAACTAGTGAGAGTATTAATAGCAGAAAAAATGCAGTGTGAGTGTACGAAATCAGAATTAGATCTATTTGCGGATCTGTCCGCTCAAACGAGTATCATAGATAATAAAAGAGTACCATATAAACATGTGGCGTCAATGTCTTATAATGCACCCATAGAGTTTGTAGTCCCCGGTCACGGTGATGATTATATTGATTTACCCCATACAATGCTACATATTAAAGCTAAAATTACTAAAACTGATGGTTCTGATTTAACATCTGCTGATAAGAAAATTGGTCCTGTAAATGATTTTCTCAGTGCAATGTTCAGCGAGGTACAGATATATCTGAATAATCAACTAATTTCCTATTCTTCCCAAACATATCCAGATCGATCGTTCTTGGAAAACTATTGAATTATAATGCCAATGCAAAAACAACTCATTTTCAGACTGCGATGTAGTTTAAAGATACTGCCGCTCAAATGGATAGTGTGGCTGATAAACGTTCTGGTTTTAAACAACGTTCTGTTCTCACGGGGTTAAGTCGACCCTTTGAATTATTAGGCTGTATTCAAGGTGATATTTTCAATCAGGAGAACAGTTTCTATTGAGTGGTGTACAGTTGCGTATTAAGTTAATCTCAGCCAAACAGGCTTTTTGTCTAATGGGCGATGCTGGACCTGAGGGGAAAGTTGTAATTACAGATGCAACACTGCTTGTAAAAAAGGTTGATGTGTCGCCTACTGTGAAAATAGCCCAAAATAAAGTATTAGAAAACCCTAAACTTAGAGTAAAATATCCTATAACAAAAGTGCAGGTAAAAAGCGAGACTTTACCTCAGGGAATTATGGATACCACACTTCCAGATCTGTTTTCTGGAATAGTGCCTAAACGTATTATTATCGGGTTTGTTACTAATACAGCTTTTAATGACACTTATACCACAAATCCATTTAATTTTTAGCATTTCAGTATATCATTCTTTACATTGTATGTTGACGGAACTCCTGTTCCATCTAAACCACTACAACCAGATTTTGATAATAAACTATTATTCTACGTTATTTACAGGTTCTGGTATGTATTATTCTAATCAAGGTAACGATATTTCGCTTGCCGAGTATCCTAATGGTTATACTCTATTATTGTTTGATTTAACTACTGATTCTAGTGCTGGTGCTGCATTTCATACTAGTCCCCAGCGCCAGGGAAGTGTACGATTAGAAGTTCATTTTAACCAAGCCCTGCCATCTTCTGTAACAGCCGTTATTTACTGTGAATTCTCTTCTGAACTGGAAAATGATTTCCAACGAAAAATATATATTGATTAAAAATGTTAAATACCGTATAACTCTTTGACTCATTACAGCAGAATCTCCCCGATGGGCATTTTATAGGTGTATATGCTGCAGATCAATTACTTCGCTTTATTCATACACTGCCTGCAACCCTAGTTATTAATACTGATCCTAGTACTAAGCCTGGCGAGCATTGGGTTGCAATTTATATATGTAATACGGGCCATGGAGAATATATGGACAGTTATGGCCTTTCACCATATACACCGTATCATATAAAGTTTCTAAAACGGAACTGTTTATTCTATACGTGGAATAATAGACGTATTCAAGGTGATTTATCTCAATTCTGTGGACACTATTGTTTTCTCTATTTAGCATGTCGTGCGTCTGGTTATTCACTACAGGACTTGTTAAATAAATTCTCAACCGCCAACACTAATGTTAATGATATTATGTTTTATTCGTTTATGAGATTGTTCCCTGTTGTGAGATTAAGTTCTCCGCAAACCTTAATGTGTGTGTGTTGGTCCTGGAGCCAGTTAGTTGTGTAAGTGTTTTTTTTTAAATTTAGGTACCTGTAGTCTTTTATGTATAATGAGAAGTTTAGTATAATAAAAAGGAATATTTAAAAACAGTAATTTATTAGTTCCATGTTACTAACAAATTTCAATACGATCCTATATACAAATAAAAATGTGTCGTCCCTTCGTTTTTGAACTCCATCTTCCATCAACTTAGTTTTTTTTTTTTTTTGCTTTGAGGACCCACCCACGAACACATGGCACGAGCAAAGTTTGAAAATTGAAAATCTAATTTACAACGATTTGTGTGTATGTGTTCACTCAATGCAAAGAAAATAAAAACCTCTTTCAACAGAAGACTTACAAATCTGGCGATCAATATTCTGACCATACTCCTTCCTGCATCTGTTAATAGCCGTGAGGAAAATAATAAATAACCTTCGAATGATGATGAGGAGGACAAGATTGTACACCGCAAACATACAGTGAATTTTCTGCCAAGGGAATGTGCGAAAAAGAAACATTCATATTATACATTATTAAATTCTTCACTACACTCACAGACAGTACAGATCTTTATCACTTTGATTTTCTGCTTTTGTGAATGACGCCTTTATTTCTTGAAGCAAAGTACGTTACATTTCGTTCCGGGAATAAGCCAATGTGTCCGAGCGAAGAGTGAGCGTGAGTCATCGAAGCTTCAAGATTATGACTAACGAAACTAGGGCGGTGCAAAACCAATGTATTCCCTGCTATGTGTTTCGTATTGAAAATTGTGTTCTCTGCTATGTTAAATAAGAATTGGTATAGCCTTTTATCCCGTGTTAAAATGGTTCGTAGCCTCTGTACGAGTAAAAGGGGCCCGTAGACTTTTATAAAAAATATAATAACCACAACAAATGTGACACTGTTTCTTGAACATCCCTGGAAAATAGACTCCTATGCCATGTTATGTAGGTTAGCTAGAGTTCGCTCTTCAGTAGATTATAATAACCACAACAAATTCGATACTGCGTCTCATACACCCCTGGAAAATAGACTCCTATGCCATGTTATGTAGGTTAGCTAGAGTTCGCTCTTCAGTAGATTATAATAACAACAAATTCGATACTGCGTCTCATACACCCCTGGAAAATAGACTCCTTGCTATTAGTCGGGTATGGTATGGTTATATAGATTAGCTAGAGTACGTTCTTCAGCAGATTATAATATAGCCCGTGGTCTTTTATGAATCAGATTAAATTCTGATTACGGCCAAAAAGGCCTCAAGTGACCCCATTTTACTTCCTTCATATAAGAACGTTTCAGATAAACTATGTGGAAAGCGTACACCTTTAATTTTTCTGTGTGAAATATTGCATATTTCTAGCGATGATTAGTAACATGATTTCTTAAAAAAGGGAGTAACAGGTTCAGTTTCTATGAAAATAAAATGAGTCTTCACTCCGTGGAGAACCAAAATCCAGTTCAGAAAAAAAAATTTAAAACAAGCTCTATTTTGTACAGCTCTAAAATCAAAAATAATAAAACACTAAATATATAATAAATACTTTGCAGAATACATGCGGGTTCAGTTAATAAATATTTAGAATACTAAGCTTATAATTTGAAAAAGAAAGAGCATTTAAATATACGAAAAGGTACTCATACATTGTTTCACTCATCTCAATTTTGACAATATCTTCCAGTTGTTCATTAGTTCTTTTTCTTCTAAAGAAAAGAAGAAAACTAGTATCCAAAAATGTAAAATAACATTTAGAAATAATTAAATGGGACAG